>JANJGK010001099.1:215000-237564 GCA_039081455.1 Macrobrachium rosenbergii | reverse complement strand
AACTAATGATAATTCACAACCACCCACAGACACAACTCGCAACTGGAAAATACTACTGTCACACACACACTTCTCTCTAACTAAAGTACAACTTATCTTATAATCAACTCCCGAACCTTGATATTGATCTCCCAAAATGAACATGGTCTCTAATCTATCCCATGTCACTACTGAATCTCCCAAAAACGCTCGACAAAGGTCTAATAACAAAAAGGTTTCATGTTACTGAACCAAACAAAACTACTAATGCGAAAGTCAAACACTCTTAATGTGAACTAATTCCAAGTTTGTATCTCAGAATAATCACAGTCAACTCACTACTAAGCACACAATAACTCTACGGAACTCACTCATAAAAAAAACTCTATCCAACAGAAAAAACAATACTCGAGAATCCTATCCCAACATCAAAAGGTATCATATCTCGTAAAAGACATGAAAATTCTACTCCGGTTAGCAAATATTTCGCAACAAAATAGCAATTGACGTAATGGCAATCGCTCCCACGATCTTAACAACTCACAATACAGCTCCCTTCATTAAAAAAAAAAAACTGAAAAAAAAATCCAAATACTCAAATACGATCTCCCAACCCGAAAAAAAAAGATCAGACTTGTTCGGTCCGATATACTAAGTACCTCCCCCCCCAAAAAAATCCTAAACAACACACATATTGCGTCAGATGACAAAACACATCATAACACAATAACACCATAACACACTAACACACGGGTCAAATCTCGTATGAAATTACCCCATGTCTCAATTCCTAAAATCATTCGAAAACCAATGATTAAGAACCTCAACATCCAAAATGAACAAGACAAAAAAAAATAAAAAAAAAATATCATATATATACAAATATTAACCCATTTATCCCTCTAACTATATACAAACGTTCCATTACATGACTATATACAAATGTTCCATTACATCCCAACTTTCTTTAACTTCGAAATATGAGTCAATTTCGTCACTCCAGTGTTTACATCTTTAACTACAAATCTATTCCCTCTTTTGATCTCTACAATCTCAAAAGGTCCGTGGAACTTCGGACTTAATTTATAATTCAGATCATTCCGAACATTCACTTTAACAAACACTCTATCGCCCATCGAAAAAGCTACTCCCCTCGATTTCGCGTTACTTTTCTCTACCATTGCACGCGAACTAAGTTCAAGTTCTTTACTGATACGTGCAAATCTTTCTCTCGCTGTGTTTATCAACGAAGTGACCTTAACATCACCCTGAACTCGCTCTGGTAACAAATCAAAAGGTCCTTTCAACTTGTACCCATACAAAGCTTCTGCTGGAGATATCTTAATTGTGTCATTCAACATAGTATTGATACTATATCGCACTTCATCCAACGATCTGTCCCAATGTGAATCGGAACCACCCACCGTCATGCGCAAAGCTTCGATTACTTTCCGATTCGCCCTCTCACATAACCCATTCGCTTCAGGTCTATACGGGATTATAGATATTTTCTTTATTCCCAACAAATTAGCAAGACCGTCTAAAGTCTTATTAATAAACTCCCTACCATTGTCTGTGATCAGACATTCAGGAACACCATATCGACAAATTATCCCCTTAAAGAACGCTATAGCAACTTCCTCAGCTGATTTGTACTTCAGTGGGAAAATCTTGACAAAGCGAGTCAACTCATCAACAACTACTAATAAGTGTCTATAACCATAAGCGGACTCTGAGAAGTTACCCAGAATATCCATATGCACTCTCTGAAACGGTCTATGTGGTATGGGATATGAACCCAAACGACACGACACTGTCGTCGCTGGCTTATTCGCATTGCAAATAGCGCACTTCTTCACAAAGGCTTCTATTGCGGAAAACATATTTTTCCAAAAGAACTTTGACCTGACGTTTTCATACGTCTTGTCTACACCCAAATGAGGAGAACCAAATTTACAATGTACAATGTCTAGAACTTGTGGTACTAGATTCTCTGGCACGATGATTTGTGTAATTTCACCCATGCTTCGAGTACTTCGCAAGTTATACTTAACTTTCCTCACCAATAAATTATTCTCCAACTCTAGACCAGAAAAAGGCAACTTATACCCTTTCTTCGGTGAAACTCCCCTAAGAAATGCCTTAGCATCTGACAACAATTTATCTTCATCTTGCTTTTGTTCGAGCAAGCCTATGTCCCAAGTGACATTTTCACCCGTAATATAACACACTGCGTTACTCTTACTATCACGAATAACAATCTCTCCCGAGACTGCCGACTCACTATTTCTCCCCGAAGTATGCACTGTAGGAACGTGTATGTCCTCTACATATGATCTCTCAGAACTACTAATATCAGAGACATTAGACACCAAATATTTACTCTCTTCTCCCACACAGGATTCGGTGTGTATTTCCTCATCCTCGACCGGAAAATATCTGCTCAATGCATCTGCAACTACATTATGCTTACCTTCAATGTATTTGAGGTTTGCATCAAAATCTCTCAATGTTAGGAACCAACGTGCTCTCTTGGGCGACAAATTTGGCTTATTAAAAAGCTCTAACAACGGTTGATGATCTGTAAAAATCTCAACTTTATTTCCCAACAACAACATCTTAAAATGAACAAGGCTAGAGACGACTGCGAAAGCCTCCTTGTCCACAACTGACATCAGCCTTTCGTTACTACCACGCGTTTTGAACTTTCTGCTATAAAAAGCAATTGGGTGTAATTTCCCCTCAAATTTCTGCATCAAACACGCACCTATACCTTCCTGACTCGCGTCAGTCACTAAGGTGAACGGTTGACTAAAATCTGGAAACTTCAAAACTGGTGGGTTCACCAAAGCGTTCTTAAGCTTCTCAAAAGCTATTTGTTGACTATCACCCCAAACAAACTTAACGTCTTCTCGTAACAAATCTGTCAATGGAGACGCTATTGTAGAAAAATTCCGCACAAAACGGCGAAAGAAACCCGACATACCTAGGAACGAACGAATCTGTTTCCTGGTTTTGGGAACTGGAAAATTCACAATGGCTTTAACTTTCTCATCATTCACTCTAACTCCCTCTTTAGAGATAACATGTCCTAAATAGACAATTTTTCTCTTCAGAAACTCACATTTGGCCAATTTGACCTTTAATCCAGCGAACCGTAATCGCTTGAGGACTTCTTTTAACACCTTTAGATGTTCTTCAATTGTATCTGTGCATATGAGAATGTCATCCATGTACACAAACACCGACTTTCCTAACAAGCCATGAAGTACTGTGTTAACCAGTCTAGTAAATGTTATTGGGGACCCTTGTAATCCAAAAGGCATCCTATTAAACTCGTAATGTCCCTTTGGTACCGAAAATGCTGTATATTTACGGCTACTCTCGCTAAGGGGAACTTGTAAAAACCCTTGCATAAGATCTATAGATGAATATATATTCTTGCCACCGATCTCAACAAACAAATCAGGCAAACAAGCTACCGGATATCTATCTGGGCATGTTTTTTCATTCAATTTACGAAAATCTACACAAACTCTGATACTACCGTCCTTCTTAGGAACTGCAAGCAAAGGAAAATTAAACGGAGAATTGGACGGTCTGATAATGCCTTCCGACTCCCACCTCTGAACTTCTTTTTCTACTTCTTCTCTGATCTTAAAAGGAATTCGATATGCTGGAATATATATGGGATTTGTACCCTTTTCTAGGCGGATTGAATGTTCTAAAACATCTGTAACTCCTAATTTATCTCCCTTCAAAGCAATGATATCTAGATATTCTTTCAACACTTTCTCTACTTTATCTGAATATTCAGGATAATCAACTTTAGCCAAATGTTCATGCAGAACTTGACTTCGGAACTGTTGCTCCTCGTTAGGAAACATATTCCCATCTCCACAAAAACTCACTAATTTATGCTCTTCATTAAACTCTTCAAAATTAATTACATAAGTACCCTTGTGATATTTTTTCACTGAGTCTTGATAGCTAACTAATTCTACTGAAGTCACGCCTGCGACTGTAACTTCATTTACTGACACCGTACTCACAACGTCTTTGAATTTCTCGGTTCCCTCAACAACGCACACTTGAGAAGGAAACTTTTTCTCTTTCAGCGACACTTTAACCAATGTAGGAACTCGCGGTTGCAATTCAATATCTTCCAACAAAAATCCTTTGAAAGATCTTTGCGGAATATCTTCACTCTCTAATGAATGTGTTACACATGTCTCAGACTGTGTCTTAGGTTTCTCACAAGTTTTTTTCCTGTGTATATATGGAACAAAACAACCTGACTCACCTATTGTAATCCCCTGAACTCCCGTAAGAATGTTGATGTTATGTCGCATGCAAGAAGGGTGTCCTAGCAAAACCATTTCACCTAAGGCTAATCCTTCTATGACCAAAAATGATTCTACTATTGTCTTTCCACCGATACAAAGTGTAAGAAATGACGAACCTAAAATATTCAGTTTCCTCGCTTGTACATCACACACTGTCTCACTAGAAGGGACTAATTTGCACTCTGGAAACTTCGAGTGAAAAAGGTCAGCATTTACTAAGTTAACTGAGCTACCAGAATCAATGAAAATAGAAATTTCGTTGCCGTTAGAGAATCCACGTACAATCGGCCTAGGTTCTAGTGACTCTACGACCTGATTAGTCGTTATCCTGTGTCCGTTTTCGAACTTATCTTGTGAAAATTCTGCTGTTCCTTTGTGTATCTAGAACTTGCATCATGTGGAATTCTCCTGTCATATCTAGAAAGACCTCCCCGTGACTTCCCTGAATAATCTCTATTCTTCGTGGCTGGGCAAAATCTCCATCCATGATCTGAAGATTTGCAAACTGAACAATATCTCACTCTGCAATTTGATTTACTATGTCCTAGTTTATCACAATTAAAACAACGTATCGTTGTGACTGATCTCTCTGGAATTTTCTTCGATTCTACTCGTGCACATGTCTTCGCTGTTGCATCATTTCCCGAATGCGAGGGACTATCATTATTCTGTGGTTTGGAAACCGCAGCTGACATCTTTGCACCTCCCTGTACAAAAGTACTGTCCAGTGTCGGGCATTTTGATAGATTTTTATTAATCTGTGCAAACAAAAAGGATTCGTCTGTATCCTGATCAATTCTCTTATCAAAACTATCTACAATTACATCTGGGACCGACGTTAAAAGGCAAGCAAAGTGTAACAATCTTTCTAAATTATCTAAGGAGATATTATTTCCAGTTACCCATGGAGAGCCTGTTATAGATTTCTTTAACTCAACTACTGCATCAAATAAATTCGCACTGTATGTGACTAGTGAATCATTGCCTTTCTTTATTTTGAGAAACTCTCGCAAATTCCGAACTGCACATTCACGTTGAACTCCGCCATAAGTAGCTCGTAGAAATTTCTGCAGTTCATTCCAAGTTTTACACCTTCTGAACCCGAAACTGCGTGCCCGTTTCCCAATATCTCCTTTATCCAAATCCAGAAATGATTTAGCCTCTGTTAAAGCTTCAGCGCCATTCATAATTTTCTTGGAATTCAGATAATTGTTCACTGACTCAATGAAAGTTTCTATATTTTGGGTTGGCTTCCCGTCAACTAACCCTTTAAAATTACTAATTCCCGAGCTAACGCTCGTCACTTTATGCACCACAACTGATTGGGATGTGCTTGCTGCATCGTCCGGCATTTTGTGAGTGATCACACGCCCTGAGCGTAACAACATAAAAAAGAAACCAAAAAGAACACTAGAGAAAGGTAAAAGTTACCCCCTCTAAAAGAAGAATAGAAAACGGAGTTCTGCGCAACTTACGGCAATGGGGTACTTACCAATTTGAACAGAAAATGGAGCACCTATCTCTCGACTTGCTAACCTGTGACGTCACCCACTCGAAGACGAAGCAAAAAAATAACACCAGCGTGACTCTTGTTGAATCATCATTTTGCGTAATTAACTCACAATCGCTACTATTCACACTTATTTGGGTATTTTGTTAACCCCAAAATTGCTCTAGAGATCTTCCAGATCTATTTCACAACTCCCCACTCCCAGTACTCGAATAGAGACGGAAAAAAAAAGAAGATTCCCCGTATTTCACACGTAATCACGACCCCCTATGAAACTCGATCTCTTAAGACTGAGTGGTCACACATCACGCTCACGTCCCAGTCGCATTGGGTATCAACGTTACCAATTAGTCTATTAGTAATCTCCCTCTTTCGCCACCATTAAAGACATTAAAATCATGAGTCACCACTGCCACCATTTAACTCTGTTACAAGAACAGAATTAACACTTTTTTGAAAGTGTACGTAACGTGATCTAGCGATCTTTCTTCAGGAAAAAGGCGTGAAAAGGTTCACTCATGGAAACACTTGCCTCCTTTTCCCCTCTCTCTCTCTCACCGTGTATCGACTCTCTCTCTCTCTCTCTCATCGTTTTCCGAAGTTCACCCACCCGACCTCACTCATTCTCTCAAAGCAATTAAATGGACTATTTAAAGAAACGCAATAGTTTCTACAAAAATAGGTTTATTATTCAAATAACCCAACAAGAAATGAATAAAACAAAGCAAAGATTAAAATGCATAATAAATGAATTATCGAGTCAGATAACTAAACTCTGAACTGCAAAGCACTTCTGATTAAAGAAGTCTCATTATGGCTAATAGCCTGGAAATCCTCAAAATCTCACATACTCACAAATCAATAAATAAAAGTCATGTCAAAAAAAAAAAAACAGTCTACCACATAAAGAGATTGACATTGCAAATGACTTGCATGTCCTTTTTCTCAAACTCCCAAGTCCACAGACATCTGTCGAAAGAATCAAACATGATAGAAAACTCCCAAAAATATGAAATGCAAAACACAATAATGGAAAGTGTAAAATGCATAGCCAAGATATGGCAAACGTAACATAACAAAATAATAATATAAAAGAGGTATGAATATTCATATTAAATCTCCCACACCAGTTCAAAAGTTCATAATGATTAGAAAATCATGGTAAAAATCACAAGTTCAATTTCCTCCCATAAAAACAGAGATTTGAAACTCTACCTTATCTGCCGATTTTCAAAGCCTGGATCCTCTCCAAAGCTACGTCTAGACAACTGCAGTTCTATCACGTTAATGAACGATCAAACTCACTTTTAGGGCAGATTTTGGCATAATCTAGATCAAATTAACGCACGTACTCACGAATATACATAACACTTCGGAGATCACCTGACTGCCAATATTGCTGAGGTTCTCACGCAGATAGCTGAGGAATCAAACTATTTGCTGAACACAAAGATTTTACAACTGACGGCTCGGTCAGTACCATCTCACTCCAAAAATTCTTTCATCACATCTTAAAGCATTGAAGCTATGAAATGCATATATGTGTCCTTTAAATATATATATATTATGTATATATACATATATGTATATATAGTGTACATATACATATATATATATATATATATATATGTATGTATATATATGTGTGTGTGTGTGTGTGTGTGTGGGTGTGTGTGTGTGTGTGTGTGTGGGAAATAGGCTTTATCTGCCTTTAAATAGAGATTTTGAGAAACTGCTCTACGCAATTGTATTTACATTTCATTTAGGCTTAATTGAACATTTCCCAATGACAAGAGCGCCTGTGAGAAGACTATACTAACGTCCCAACAACGCAATTAACCCTGATTTATGAGCGTAAATGGGCGTAAGTGCAAAGAGAATGATTAATAAGTAACTGAATCTGAGAACCATGATGTAGTCCTGATGAGAATGTAGTTTTGGGTTAATCAAGTGGCATTTTGAAGGGCTTATTAAATGTGGGTGATTAAAGAGAGGCAGCCTTGAATGGCGCAGTACTTAAAAAGATTTGTATACTTATGAGAATACTTTTGGCAGTGGAATTTGAAGGCGTCAAGAGGCGAAAGGAAGAGGTTAATAATAAGTGGAAAGACAGCATGAGCTAATGAAATTACGAGTGAGATGTTGCTTTGTTACGGTGATAAAGTAACTGAGTTGGTTACCAGGGTTTATAAGGTACGGCTGTATGAAGGGAGAGGTAATTAGTTCTAGTATATACAGATACTGGAAAATATAAGGAAACAAGCTAGAAAACAGCAGTAAAAAGTATTAAATAACTAGCATAATAACCAAAGGGAGCTTAAGGAGAAACGTACTTACTGAAAGAAACATCTACGAACGTCAAAGTGAGTCAGAAATAAAGTTCGGGCGTTCAAACATCCAGGACCTGAAGCGAAAATACGATATGCGTGTTCTCTTATTGTATAAGGAACAATTACATTTGAATAAAACCATTTGTGCTGGAAGATTTATTTATTATTTTTTTTTTTTACTCTTTCATATCCCAAGAGCTTCGTAAGTTGCTTCTTTAACGACGCGAGCAATAGGGAATGCATGGATTGTCCTAAGTGCGATGCAGTTCCTTATCTTTTTTAATTGATTTTCTCTTTGGTTTTGCATATCACTGCTACTTGTTGCATATTCTTAGACGGGGAAGTTTTCTCTCTCCATTAAAGGAAAAAAGTGTATTTATTTTCCCCCTGGATTATTTTTCTTGTAGTGATGAGTGTATCCAAAAAGTGCGAGGAACTTTCAGAGAGGTAATTGTGGCTATGAATAATACACACATACACCAACCAATGCATATATATGTGTGTTTGTGTAAAAAACGTGCAGATTACTATTGTAGAGAATAATTGCCAGAAGAAAGAAATTCTTAGGCTTAGTTACAGCGGAACCTCTCTCTTTCAGTGTGACGTCAAGCGAGTCTCGTACAAAGAAAACAAGTAAAAAATGCCCCGAAGTTTCGTCGTCGCAATCGAGTTTTCTGTACAGCGTATAATCAAGGGCACCGAAAATAGATCTATCTTTCGGTGGTCTCGTTATAATGCTGTATGAGCCGCGGCCTATGAAAATTTCAGCCACGGCCCGGTGGTGGCCTGTCCTGTGTCGGTGCCAGACACACGATCCATGGTTAATTTTGACCTTAAATAAAATGACCACTGAGGGTAGAGGGCTGCAATTTGGTATGTTTGATGATTAGAGGGTGGATGATAAACATACCAATTTGCATCCCTCTAGCCTCAGTAGTTTTTAAGAACTGAAGGCGGACAGAAAAAGTGAGGACGGACAGACAAAGCCATCTCGAGAGTTTTCTTTTACAGAAAGCTAATAAACCCTGCTTCCTAATCTGCTGAATAAGCTTGCGAAGCATAACTAAAAGTTCCAGCTGTGCTTGAACTGATATCGGTTGGGGTTCGGGAGCAAGTCCCTCGAACGAATGTGATTGTAAAGGATATTTCTGGCTCAAACGGATTAGCCCCTTGGCCATTTCATGTGAGAAAAAAATCTCTCTCTCTCTCTCTCTCTCTCTCTCTTGGTCCGTTGCTTTACGATTTTGTTTTATTTTGATATTTAAACCGTGGTTATTCAGGACGATCAAGCAAAAGCGATTTTCAGTTTGAGCAAAGGTGTTTCATGATAGCATTGTCCTTTTCGTGTCTCTACTTTTCATTTTTCCCCCGATTTTGTTAATGTCTCTTTCTTTGTGGTGTTTATGAAGATTAATGTTGTACATGGCTGCAAAACGATCTTTTTGTCTTGTCGAAGGGACCCGTTTGCTAAATCTGCTTACCCACGAAGTTGGACATAAAACCTGAGGCCAGGCGTGAACTTTAAAAGTACTTGGAAGCTTCCTAAACCCAACTCGGAACTACGGCCGAGATGCTGAGGCTTAAGCCTCAGATCCATTTAAATGGATAGTCTGTTTCTCCTAGTACTCTTTGCGACATAACAATAAAATTGTGAGGTACTTAGTACTCATTCAGTCCTACTGCGCATGTCTTAGTGAGACCACGAACATCAGTGTCTTTGATAATATACTATACCAAAGGAGAAATTTTTTTCACATTGATGTTGCTATTGACAATTTTGAAGTACAATAGGAACACATTCCATTCACATTTCTCTTTCTTTTTGTTATTACATAATGGAATGCGTTGTTTTGTAAATAAAATCCGGATTGAATGATTTATGATAAATAACTATCGTTTTCTGAGCTTTTAGAAGTATTTCTTTATTTCAAAGTATCCTGACGCTTATCTTTATTCTTGACTGTTTAAAAATAATGAAATTATGGTCAGGTTTCTGTCTGTCTGTCTGTCTCACTCTCTTTCTCTCTTCATACGTGTGTGTGTATGAACATATATATATATATATATATATACACACACATACATACATACATACATATATATATATATATATATATAGGCCTATATATATCACGTGATCAAGATTTCATGTTTAGGCCTTAATTTGATTTAAAGTTTAGCTCATGCTGTTCTGCTGATCGTGTTCATAGAAAGACCGAATCACGCTACCATGATATCTAAAGGAGATGCTATCATCAATTGGGCATGAGTCATGAGATTGATGCTGAATTCCAACACGATATTCCCTTCGCATCATCCTTATCACAGTCATTTCTATTCCCATTGGTGTTATATGGAACTACAACAAAGCTGCTTAATTCATGGTGCTTCAAGATAACCTTCCATATTTAGATTTTAAGCGCCCGTGATTCATACGATTGTAAGTGATTCTGCAGACTAATCAACTGTCATGATTACAATAGCTCATTCAATGCATACGTCCATTCACAGATGTCCTGCTACCCGACAAACATTAATGAGGGCTTTTAATTAATTTTATATTTTTCTATTTCTCTGATAATTTTCAAATATTTTCACGTTACACTTGAGTACAAATGTAAATATTGTTAAATCCTCATTGAGTTTAAAACTTTAGTTAACTAATTTTGTATAAATTTCCGTAACAGTTAGGTAAATAAGGAGTTTATTTTCACTTGCTATTTTGTGTTTTTCTCTGCTGTATTTCATGAATTTCTTTTAAAGTACAGTAATTCATTTCACTAATGTTTCCTGACATACAAAATTAACAAGACAAATAATCTGGACGAGAGAGTAGTATAGCATGCACATTCTCTCTCTCTCTCTCTCTCTCTCTCTCTCTCTTCGTACTAAAAGCTTATATAAGCTTCTTTTCTCTCTGTACCGTAATTGAATAAAATGAATTCTTTATTTGATTTTAGATAAATAATGGAGGATTTTACTGCTTGTTTGCTTATTTACCAAACTGGTGCGTCTGGAATAATGAAAATGCAACACTCAGTCAAAATGTTTCCAGAATGCTGTGGTCTTGATTAAAAACAAACATGTTGACCGCAGTTTTCGGTGCTCAGTTGACATGGTTTGTTATTTTCTATGAAAACGTAAGTTAGATACTCTCAGAATATGTGCATGTGTGTGTGTTTGAGAGAGCGAGAGAGAGAGAGAGAAGTTTGTTATCCATTACTTTTAACTTGCTGTGATATACATACATATGTATTATTAAGCATTAGTGCACATTTTTGCCAATTAGATTGGGTTTTCAAATGTCTTCTGCCAAAATACCAACTTTGTCCGAGTCCTTTGTAATATTTTATTGGCGAAAAGCAGTTGGACACGGCAGTTGAAATGCATAGTAAATCAGATCAGAGATATTGAAAAAATTGTTTAAAGGGGAAGATACACAAAGTTCAGCAGTCATGTAGAAAAAACTATTGCTGCTTCCAGGAAAGAATAAAAAGGAAGAAAATAGCTGACCATCCCGTTAACTATTTTCATATTTCTACTTTTTCTTTAAAAATTTAGTACCAGTGCCATGGCACTTCATTTCACTACGCATGTTTATTCAGAAGAAAGGCAACTAAAACAGTAGTATTTACCAAGCATTTACGGAATTCATTAATTCTCAAATACTGTAAAAACCTGAATTATGAACATTGAGAAGAAACTTAGTCACAAAAAGTCTTCTGTATGATAACTTGACGTATGTTAAACTTTTTACGAAGGCGGGGACAGGGTCATGTTATACCTGTGAAAAATGCAGTTTCAAAGGAGCTACTATACAGTAAATTATTCTTTACTGAATTCATGAATCTACAACAGCAACTCGTCTCCTTATTTTGCTATAAATCTGTACCAGCGAATTCTTGTAGCCTTGAATAAATTAAATAAAAATATATGATACTCAAAACTTTGTTTGAAATTCAGATCAGTTAAGAGTGGTAACTTACGGATTCATGAAACTTTAAAGATATTAAAGAGCTGTCACTTAGATAATATTTCTAAAAAACAAATTTAAAGACATCTGTAAATTGACAAAAACATTAGGGCCCCTCAAATGAACAGAATTTCTCTTTTCCTTTACCAGTTTGACAACCATGAAAAAATAAATTTTCTTTTCCCTCGTAATGTAACAAACATGGAAAAGGAGAATCTTTTTTGTCTGCGATTTTATGAAAATAAATGTGCGTTTTATTCTTTTGAGCTTCGAGGCTCAAAACATTGAATTAACATTAATTTCCATTCAATAAAAGGACTTCATGTTTGACGTATAAAGGTTCCAACGAAGTATTCATTTTCATAGACCTATTCGTAATGATATATCACAATTTAAGATGCTTGCTCCTAAAAATGTAAGTAAAAAGATAAAAAAAAAAAAAAAAAGCGATTGAGAAACTGCCAATAAGCCGCTTTGGCTTAATTTTTATCACTCCTCTATGAACAGGTAAGAGAATCCGATTACAATACAGGGCTAAAATCAAATGAAGCCTGTATCCAGAGGATTAAATCTCTTTTTTTCGTGTATTTATCGTGGAGAAAAAAAAATCTACTCTCTGAGTTTTAGTGCAGAATGAGTAAAGAGTTTCAGTTTGGGGATTTATAGTTCCAGCTCTGTAATTTGCTAATAAAATGTTCCCCTTATCCGGCATTTTACGGAAGCGTCTCTAAGACGATTTTGAAATCATCTAAACTTCAAAAATCGAGGAAATTCGAAATGAAGAAGATTTAACTTTTATACAATTACAAGATAGTTAAAAGCTTTTCTGTTGTTAACCAGTGTATCATAGCAGCTTCCAGTACAGAGGGAACTGCATAGGGGTTGTATAAATACCACACAAGTCCCTGACAAGTAAAGTTCACTATGGAATGTACGAGACAGTTCTTGTTGGGTTTCTCAGTGCTGTTGCTGCTGGAAGACACTGACTAGTAAATATTTATCGCTAACTCCCACTTGGTGCCTGGATTTCTCTGGAAATGTCTGAGCAGCATTGGAAAGTTTCGCGAATTCTCAATTCTCCTATTTATCGTTTTATCACCATAAATAAAAGTCCATTTCTTAGTAGTTACTGCTTTTCTCACAGTCATATACTTAGTCTTGAGTTTTATTTTCAAAGTAAATTTTCCGAAGATACGTATATTTTATTTATTGTGCGATGGGAATTAACAACTAAGAAAAATAACAACAGAGATAACTTTAGAGTACAGTATATAAATAAACGAGAAACTAAAATGAGAGAGAGAGAGAGAGAGAGAGAGAGAGAGAGAGATAGAGAGGGGGGGGGGGATACCAAGCTAAAATTACATAAACACCGTTTTGCCTTTAATATTGCCATCAAAATGCTACAGCAGTTTTTGCCCTACTATCTACGCAGAGGAAATGAAAGACGTATCATATCTTATTTTTCATGTGCAGCGCAGCTCAGAATAATTCTGTATATTGCCGAGTGACTCTCCTTCTCTCTCTCTCTCTCTCTCCTTCATAGTGGACTGTTCAGAAGCAGAGCACAAACCATTCAATGTAGAAACTTCCTTCAAGAACCGCCATCGGCCTCTTCCATGATCTGTTGTTCTTTTGGCAACAGCCATTATAGCATGTACACTTAGGCTTGTCTACAGTTTTCAGATCACTAAATGTAGTTCAGTACATGTTCCCCTATTTCCAACACATAAACAAACGTTTTATATATATATATATATATATATATATGTATATATATATATATATATATATAAGCATTAAGCTACAAACGTCGTTTAATATCCAATTCGCTCTACCTCGGAAATAATATATTTTCATATATGTTACCGAAGGGGAATTTTATAGTTGATAATAAGTAGGTTAATGCGTCCCTGTAGTCCTGAGTTCCTGTCCTTCGTTGGTTCGAGCCCACGGGACGGCGTACTTATTATCAACTAAAAAATTCCCCTTCGGTAACATAGGCTATATGAAAATATATTATTTCCGAGGTAGAGCGAATTGGATATTAAAGGACGTTTGTAGCTTAATGCTTGTATATGAATCACGGTGATGTGATAAAAACTTCATATATATATATATATATATGTATATATATATATATATATATATGTATATATATATATATATATATATGTATATATATATATATATATATATAATCAGTAAGCTACAAACGTCCTTTAATATCCAATTCGCTCTACCTCGGAAATAATATATTTTCATATATGTTACCGAAGGGGATTTTTTTTTTTTTTTAGTTGATAATAAGTTCGTCGTCCCATAGGCCGCATGGGTTAAAGCGTCCACTGTAGTCCTGAGTTCCTGTCCTTCGCTGGTTCGAGCCCATGGGACGACGAACTTATTATCAACTAAAAAAAAAAAATTACCCTTCGGTAACATATATGAAAATATATTATTTCCGAGGTAGAGCGAATTGGATATTAAAGGACGTTTGTAGCTTACTGATGGTATATGAATGACGGTGATGTGATGAAAAGTCATATATATATATATATATATATATATGTATATATATATATATATATATTTTTATATGTTTCCTGGTGCAGGTGGATCTTATGACTCCACAATTATTACTTTACTCGAAAATGGCCTTGTAAGATACCCAGGACATATAAAACACAAACAAAAAAAAGAAGTACACGGAGCGGAGGGCTCTTCACTAGGGGAAGTGCGTGAAACACGTGGATATAAAAATAGTTATATTTGATAGCACACAAGGTCAAAAGGAAAATTAACTGAAAATACGGTAAATTACTGCCGTAGAAGTCCTCCCGAAGGGGGGGGAGCTTGGGAATGCCAGGAACACGGACCAAGGATAATTCTGCTACAGGCGTCTTTCTGAAACGATATTTGGACCCACGTTACACATCTAATGCTGGAATTTGGGGATTGAATTACTCGGGGGTGCACTGAAGGCGCCAAGGACTCCCCGAGGCGTTACTTGTGACTCAGAGGAAAGAAGCTGTGAACACGTGGGCCTGGCTTGAACCAAGGAATATCAGGGAACACAAAGTTATAGGCCCAGAGATTAATAAATGCAAAAGGGCTAAGTAATCGTGACTAGCAACTCGTTTTGGGTACATTACCACATTTGTAGGGGCGTAGGGATGACGACGTCTTCTGCCGAGAAACACGTGTGGGAGCGTGGACAAATGGTAGCCTCCCTCTCCAAGGTATTTCTTCAAGTCGTAGATTGGGGCGGAAAAGGGCGCCCTTGGGATGATGAAAAGGCCGCCGTTTAATGTCAGCTCGCGTGTGGGAGACTTGCAATCCCCCTTGCAGTCTTCTAAGGCCACGTGGAATGGAACACGGGGCACACAGGGCGGCGATGGGATCCACGTGGCGGCAAGTGGAAGAGGAAGGCAGGGGCAAAGGACCGAGACTTGACTTGTTCTCGGCTTAAACTAGCAACCGCGTGTGAGGGAGAGCTGTCCTGGCCCTGACCTTTTATTGCTTCTGGACAGGGGTAGGGGGGGGCGATGTCCTGACCCAGGTCGCCGACCCGGATATCATAGAAAACGATTTTCTTTCCCTGTACCAAAGAAAACAGTGCAAAGCCAGTTTACTGTCCCCAAACTATTATATTCTCTGAGCCCCTATACCCTGACCTTCAAAGGTTCAAACCAACCCAAAGCAGGAAAGGAGAACAGTTTCCTAGCATATTTTGGCGCTACTCTTTACAGCTCCCCTGGCAAGATAACATTCACACCTAAAAACGGGTGCGAATATTGACAAAAGCGAAAATGAGCGAAGAAAACGTTCGACTTTATTCTATCTTTTACTTTGCTACAACCTTTACTTTACTTTATTTGTAAAACTCTGATGCCACACTAATCAATAACAAACTGAAGGTTCACTTTAGGAGCAGAGTGCAATTTAGAATATTCAATAAAAGGGTAAACTTGTTTGCAAATTAATTATTGCTCAAATACTTCCTAAGTACTGTTTCTACCCATTCTTTATTCGATTTACTTTACTAGGGTAATAAGGCGCTCAAAAGAAAATAAACAAAGAACACTTCAAAATTTCAAAATAACAACAACAAAATAAAACATACAAGGCAGAATTTAAAAGGAAACAAATGTAACCCACTGATTCCTTAATGCTATCCTGGAATTACAGGCATGCTATTAGTTGTGCCTTGAAGAGGCGGCATTCGTGACAATACATTGTAGGTATTAAATAATATCCCCTTTACCAAAATTGTAATAATAGAATTCAATTCTTCTTTTCAATCGACCTCCAATTGTTCACAAGCTCGACGAGCATAACTAATATTTCCCACGAACGCTAATCTGAAGGGGCAAGAACTTGACAGCTGTGAGGCAAAGAGATTATTCGCGGGTTTTAACTCGCCAACTTAAATGACGCTAAATTTTTACGTCTGCAGCTTACAACTCGGGTGTAAGCTAAAAATAGACTACTCGACTTATGAATGGGAGGATAAACAAATGAAGGGGAAAATGGACAAGGATAACATTCTCCACAGGGATAATTAAAAAAAAAAAAAAAGAAATGTAAATAAAAAATAAAGGAAACTACACAGAACAACAACGAAGGATATTACTTCCTACTAAAGGGCGGGCCGCACCGCGGTGATTAAAAAAGGCAACGTTAAAATTCGTAAGGGCAGGAGTCTTGTGACTCAAGATTCGTAAAAAAAAAGAAAAGATTAAATGCAAAAGTAAATAATATACGTAGAAAATAAAGGATAACAGAGTGAGGTATTTAGGATTTACTTCTTTATCTAACTTCCGTCGCCAACAGACGACGGTCAGAGCTAACTCTCAGCCCAAGGGCGGGGAAAGAAACCCAAAGGGCGCGACCCCTTCAGGAAGAGTTGACACGCCTGCCTTGTGCCAAAGGACGGGCGTAAGGGCGTGCCACTTCCCACTCTGTCTCTCTTACTGCTTCAAAATAAAATGATTTATACATTTCAAAAGGGGATGACATCCCATATATTAACTGCCGCTTGCGGTGGTAAGTAAGGGAAAGTGTGAAGGAAAGATCGATAGAGAAGGATGAGGGACAGAAATTCCAAAGGAAAGGAAGAAGATAGCGGAAGGCCTTGGCATCCTCTCCTGGATGAAAGGTGCCAAGACGTTCAAAGATGAAGAAGGGGGCCCTATGCCCAGTTTGCCAAGTTTGCACAGGGGCCAGAAGAGCTCGGGGCTCCTTGTGGACTACCTGCGATCGCCCACACCCGTGGTAACTCCGCCGCGAACCTCTCCTCCTTGGACCGTTGTCCTTGGCTGGGGAATCGGAGGGCCCGAGGCCAAAGGGCGGCAAGGGGTGCCATCTGGGTCAGCTGCTGCGACAACTGACCCAGGAATTTTGTTCGCCATCTCGGACATTAACCGGCGCAGATCGCAGAGTTCATCGGCCCAGGAAGGCGGGGCAGAATCATGACTCGCGGAAGAATCTGCGGCGGGCGGCGAGAGAGAGGGGACGGCCGGAGGGGGCGGGGTCGACTTGCTTGCAGGGGTGACCAGCTCAGGCACTGACATTGGCACTGGCGCTGGTGGCGATGTGGTGGTGGTCTCGTCTGTCTGGACGGACGGAGACTGGCACTGCTCAGTGCGCCGAAGGGGCACTGGCAGAGGAGCTGAAGGCCGAGATTCTCCTGAAGGGAGATCTGGCTGAGGCCTCGGCACTGGCACGGATGCCGTGCCGGGCACTGGACTCGGATTTGGATGATTTATTGGGGAATGGGGACCCCGGAATGGTGGTGGCTTGAAATGGGACGTAAAGTCTTGGCCCAGGAGGACGTCATAGTCTCCTGGAATGTGTTTCGCTACGGCGAGACGAAGGGTCCTGGCTCTGTGGGGTCGGGTGACCCTCAGTTGGACCGTAGGGAGGATCATTTTAAAATTGTTAATGCCCTCAATGGTGACGAGCTTGCGTCGGTCTATTATAGCTCCATAGGGAACTTTGTCCCTCCTTATGAGGGAAATTTGCGCGCCAGAGTCGTCAAATGCCTTGACCTGGCGTGCTGAGTATTTACCTCGAGGAGGTGCCACATAGATGGGACCCTCGGCAGGAGGGCCTAAGGACTCGGGATTCGTTACTGCCAGGGCGACGGCGGGAGTTCCTGCCTTATTATTTCTAGGGCATTTTGCCCATGAGGAAGAGTGGCCATAAACCTTGCACGCCGTGCAAAAGGTTTGGCTGAAATCTCTTCGCACTGCCCCGGCAGAGGGCGCAGGCGACTTATTAGGGGGCTGTCCGGGAGAGAGAGACGCGGGTGGTTTACTGCGGCATTGCTCCTTGGCATGCCCGATCTTTTTTACAGAACCCGCACACGACGGGCTTCTGTGATTGCCCATTCTTCGGCGGAGGGGCACCCGATAGGTAGGCGGGTGGCGTAATTTTGCGCTGCAGCGAGCTCTCCTGGGGGTGATGGGTGTCCCATAGATCCGCTATTCGGCAGCAATCAGCTAAGGTGGGGGGCTCCTTCTCGGCGATGTACGTGGCGAGGGCCGGCGGGGTGTAGAGTAGGAAGTTCTCTATTTGTAATTGTTCGATGGCATCGTTGAGGGTCGTAACCCCCAGGGCCTCGAACCATTTGGCATGGGCACGCTCGGACTTGTAGGCCCAGTCTGCCCAGGTTTGATTGGCCTCCTTCACTAGCCCGCGCCAGCGCCTCCTCCAGCGTTCAGGGGTTATCTCGTACGCCTTGGCAATAGTCTGGCGTATGACCTCCCAATTTTCCTGCTCCTCCGGCGGGAGGGCCCTGTAGGCAATCAGGGCCTTCCCTCCAAGGAACTTGCCCAACACCAGGGAGAGTTCGGCGGCACTCAGGGGGCAGGCCTTTAACACTGTCTCGGCGCTGTCGAGCCACACCTCGGGCTCGGCCTCCGTCCACTTTGGCATACAAGCGATAGCCTGGCTGAAGGCACTCATTCCCTGGGGGGCAGGTGGAGGCGAAGGGCCACTCTGTTGCAGCATTGCGAGTTCATGGGCACGCTGCTTGTCCCTTTCTTCCCTCTCGGCTTCTTCTCGTTTCTCCTGGGCCAGTCTCTCTGCTGCGTCTCGTTTCTCCTGGGCTAGTCTTTCTGCTGCGTCTCGTTTCTCCTGGGCTAGTCTTGCTGCCTAACGTTCCTGTCTCTCTGCGTCTTCCCGTCTCTCCTGAGCCAGCCTCTCTGCTTCTCGTTCCTGCCGTGCGGCTTCTTCTCGTCTCTCCTGAGCCTGTCTTTCTGCTTCTACTTGTCTCTCCTGAGCCTGTATTTCTGCCTCTCGTTCCTGCCTTGCGGCTTCTTCTCGTCTCTCCTGAGCCTGTCGTTCTGCCTGTATGGCGTCCATCCTCTCCTGTACCCAGTCTCTTAGTTCTCTCCCGGAAAGGCCGAGTTCCTTCCCTGAGGACATGAAGAACTTGAAATCCTCGCTCTGCTGAGACCGTGTCGACATTTTGCAGGCGGGAGAGGACGCTAGTAACACAGACTTAATTTCCCAGAGCTGTGGGAATCTTGGACCCTTTTCCAAAGGACGTATGATTGGTCTCCCGATTTACCGACGAAGCGGGCTGATTGGGGACGATGAATTAGCAATGATTGGTCTCCCGGTTTACCGACGAAGCGGGCTGATTGGGGACGATGAATTAGCGATGATTGGTCTCCCGATTTACCGACGGAGCGGGCTGATTGGGGACGATGAATTAGCAATGATTGGTCTCCCGGTTTACCGACGAGGCGGGCTGATTGGGGACGATGAGTTAGCAATGATTGGTCTCCCGATTTACCGACGAAGCGGGCTGATTGGGGACGATGAATTAGCAATGATTGGTCTCCCGGTTTACCGACGAAGCGGGCTGATTTGGGGACGATGAATTAGCGATGATTGGTCTCCCGATTTACCGACGAAGCGGGCTGATTGGGGACAATGAATTAGCAATGATTGGTCTCCCGGTTTACCGACGAAGCGGGCTGATTGGGGACGATGAATTAGCGATGATTGGTCTCCCGATTTACCGACGGAGCGGGCTGATTGGGGACGAAGAATTAGCGATGATTGGTCTCCCGGTTTACCGACGAAGCGGGCTGATTGGGGACGATGAATTTAGCAATGATTGTTCTCCCGATTTACCGACGAAGCGGGCTGATTGGGGACGAGGATTAGCAATGATTGGTCTCCCGATTTACCGACGAAGCGGACTGATTGGGGACGATTAGTTAGCAATGATTGGTCTCCCAAGGTAACGACAAACGGGCTTACTTGGGGACTAGATTGGGATATATATTTAGGTCTCCCGAATTACCGACGAAACGGGCTCATTTGGGGACTGAAGGGAAAATGAATTGGTCTCACCAACTGACCGACGAAGCGGGCTGATTGGGGACAAGAATATAATATATAGGCGCCCGGGAATTTCCGCACAGACGACGTCTGATCAGCGAGGGCGCTAGTTTTACTGACTTATGGGGACGATGAATTAGCAATGATTGGTCTCCCGGTTTACCGACGAGGCGGGCTGATTGGGGACGATGAGTTAGCAATGATTGGTCTCCCGATTTACCGACGAAGCGGGCTGATTGGGGACGATGAATTAGCAATGATTGGTCTCCCGGTTTACCGACGAAGCGGGCTGATTTGGGGACGATGAATTAGCGATGATTGGTCTCCCGATTTACCGACGAAGCGGGCTGATTGGGGACAATGAATTAGCAATGATTGGTCTCCCGGTTTACCGACGAGGCGGGCTGATTGGGGACGATGAATTAGCGATGATTGGTCTCCCGATTTACCGACGGAGCGGGCTGATTGGGGACGAAGAATTAGCGATGATTGGTCTCCCGGTTTACCGACGAAGCGGGCTGATTGGGGACGATGAATTTAGCAATGATTGTTCTCCCGATTTACCGACGAAGCGGGCTGATTGGGGACGAGGATTAGCAATGATTGGTCTCCCGATTTACCGACGAAGCGGACTGATTGGGGACGATTAGTTAGCAATGATTGGTCTCCCAAGGTAACGACAAACGGGCTTACTTGGGGACTAGATTGGGATATATATTTAGGTCTCCCGAATTACCGACGAAACGGGCTCATTTGGGGACTGAAGGGAAAATGAATTGGTCTCACCAACTGACCGACGAAGCGGGCTGATTGGGGACAAGAATATAATATATAGGCGCCCGGGAATTTCCGCACAGACGACGTCTGATCAGCGAGGGCGCTAGTTTTACTGACTTATGGGAGAAGTGTTATTCTCAAGGGCAATTAGGTGGGTGGCCATCCCACATTCACAACAGATAGGCAACACATGCAGCCGTAGTAACAGCACAAAACAAACACACACAAAAAAACAGAACAATACAGAACATATAATGTCAGACCCCCAATAATGCAAACAATTTGGGAGAGCGAAGCAAATCAAACAAACAAATGTTTTCCTAACTGGGCCACGGAATGGACGGTCAAGGCCGTCTGCGCCATAATATACGCTTTCGCTCCTATTTCTAAAACGAGAGAGAGAGAGGGGTAAAAATGCGTCAGCAATGCTAATCTGACTTTCGAACACGTGGTTGACGTCGAGGTCTCGCGCCTATATCTAATGATTCGGTTTCGAAATCACTCGTTTCTACAGGAGGAATATGCGCACTATTCCTTTAATGATTTATCACCTGTATAACCTAATTGAATGGCATGCAAGCCGCGTGCAAAGGCTTCCAAAGCTAAGTTTTCGGCGATTCTCTCTCTCGTTTTCCTCGGACATGCGCCCTACTATAAAAAATAATTCCTAGGACTAGTCACGTTTTCTACAGCGTCCTACGCTAAATAAACACAGTTTACTTACGCAGAATTTCCTTGGCCTGTTGCGCTGGCTTTTCAAAGGTTCGTAATCTGTCTCGTATCCAGCTTAGCTGAGCTAATTGCTGATTTCACAAATTGCAACACAAACAACAATGGGGAAGAGGGGGGGGGGATGCAATCATTACGAGAATCACTGGTCAGGTCGCCATTTTTATATGTTTCCTGGTGCAGGTGGATCTTATGACTCCACAATTATTACTTTACTCGAAAATGGCCTTGTAAGATACCCAGGCCATATAAAACACAAACAAAAAAAAGAAGTACACGGAGCGGAGGGCTCTTCACTAGGGGAAGTGCGTGAAACACGTGGATATAAAAATAGTTATATTTGATAGCACACAAAGGTCAAAGGGAAAATTAACTGAAAACACGGTAAATTACTGCCGTAGAAGTCCTCCCGAAGGGGGCGGGGGTGGGGGGGGGGGAGCTTGGGAATGCCAGGAACACGGACCAAGGACAATTCTGCTACAGGCGTCTTTCTGAAACGATATTTGGACCCACGTTTACACATCTAATGCTGGAATTTGGGGATTGAATTACTCGGGGGTGC
>JANJGK010001099.1:202500-210000 GCA_039081455.1 Macrobrachium rosenbergii | reverse complement strand
ATCATGCATCGCGTAGAAACTGAAAATGTCCTCATCATCTCCATCATCCTTGTTAGGTATTGATTGCCACTTCTGTAATATGAAATGCATCTTTATTTAGTTTCCTTCATCCCTCGAAATCGAGGAGCAACGAAGCAGCTGCTTCACAAGTGGCACTCGGGAAGTCTTCTCATGACCCTGTCGAGTGCTCACTTCACTTCCAAATCTCTTCTGAATCATCAGGCCATGATAACACAACCGGCGACACAAACATCCTCTACCCCCCCCCCCCCCCCCCGCCACACCCCCTGCTATCTATCAGCCATCCACTCGAGCTGTGGCCTTCAGAAAGAGACACAACGTCCCTGGAAAGTGAACCGAGTCACGCGTCTGACTGATGTATCCTCGTGAGGACCGGGTATATAGAGACCCAGGCTACAAAGGAGAAGAGCCAGTCGTAGCTATGCAGCTTGGGGCGTTCTTCGTCTTCTCCTCCATCGTGACATGGGTGCATTTCGCCCACTGTCAGGTTTGGACAGATGTTCTCATTACACAATGTAGAATATTTGGTAATGAAACATTGAAAGGTAATGTAGAGATTCACTCACTGTCAACAATTTTACAATATCTGATTTTTACAGGAATGGAAATCATATGGATTTTTTAACCACTTCTGGAGTCACCCTCAATGGGATCATTTCAGTATTATTGTTTTACTTATTTCATTGAGCTGTATATTTTATCAGCAACCTTTCTTTTGTTGCCTTCACATTCTTGGCTGTGTCTTCTCTTGTTTGAGGGAATGATCATTCAAGTCTGCTTCCTGTTGATAATGCCATTTCTTTTTGTCAGGAGATTTGTCAGAAAGGCAAGTTGCAGACTGAATGTTATCTGGTTGAACACAAAAACAACACCTCCTCTGGACTTGGTTTTTTTCATTCTCTCTGCTTTTGCATCGTCCCTGTCTTCCCTGAAACCCCGGTTGATGTGGGAGGGGGGGGTAATCTGCTTGAAGGCTGGTTTTGTCCTGCTCTGTTATACTGGCTTGAATGCAGGAATTTTTCTATACTTCTTTATGGTAACCTTAAAGTTTCTTCTTGCTATAAACACTCATTTTGGTCCACTGTTCTTATATTCTTGGTTGACTATATCGAATGTATTTTTTTTATTTTCTATTAAATAAGACTTTTCACTTTTATTTCAGTAACGGATTATCACATTTATCATATCGTATTTCTAGGAAATTCTCTTCCAGCTAATTATTTCAAGTCTTTCGTTACTCTGGAGCAGATGACTTTAAATTTGATGACCTCCAGGAGGCAATGTGTGTGACACAAACGGACTGTCACCGATGCACCTTCGTTATTTCTGGAGGCTCTCATACTGATCATAGCAGGTCAGCCCTAGTATTAAAATGTCCGTTTCTGATTGTCACCAGCTGAAGAATGAGCTCACTCTTATTCAAGAAATGAACTGAGCTGAGTGATCACAGATGTTCCAGCCTCTGGGGAACGGTCTGAGAGTGGCTTTGTCAGAAGGACTGAGCTCCAGGAAAGCTCAATCCTATTTGATGAACCCATCTTACCACACGTGGTTTCCCTTTTGACAACTTTGTACGTTTCCTCTAAGACTCTGTACATGCTACTTACTTTACAGGGCTTCCAATTCTCATTCCAATGAGATGCTACATTGTCACATACAAGCTCACACCAGGAGTCCCCAAGTCCTCACACTGGAAGATATTCACATCAGACTTGTTGATGCAGATTGTCACAAGTTTCAAAGGATCCGTAATGATATTTTCAAGCAACAGGCTACATTGCCTTCATTTTGCTAACATTTATTGGTGTTTATGGGTATATGTTTATCTACCGGTTAAGAACTGTCTAATTGTTATTTTATCAACTGGTAATCTCTTGTGGTCACATAGGTAAGGAGAAATGTCTTGCACAGAAGCTAGCCTTGCAGATGAATGACATTTGAGGCTTAGTCTGTGTGAACAATGACTTCTTATTTCAAATCAAGTCATCGAAATGAAACCAAGTCACTTCTTCCAATTTTTTTTCAGGAGTGATAGACCTTCAGCAGAAGCAAAATGAAATACTGGGAAGACTTCACGGTAAGTAAGGCAGAAATTCACTTCCCTATTGACATAGCAGTGACACTACTGCTGTTGTCGTTTACACTTACTGCTGATTATTGAACTTTACATTTCTTTTAACACTTGATAAATATTTCTTTCCTCCCATGCAAAGTATCTGGTTTAACTTTTGGATATAACTGTAACAATGTATTTCATTTTCACTTATCTGACTTCACTGAAAGGCTTTACCAGTTGGTCTCTATGACTTGAAAATCCCTAAGAAATTAAGCGTCTCGACATTCTCCTTCTTGTCAAGGAGTGTAATAACTCCCTGGGAATAATTATGCATGGCAAACATATTCATTTTCATCAGTCATATTATATTCATCTCTTGGAGTAGAAAATATTCATCGATCAAGCACGCAACAGAACTCTCACTTGTCATCTCTATATAAACTTCGGTGAAGAAGTGGTAATAGCGAATGAATATGGGCTTGTTCTTTCTCTCTTCGACATTTTGGAGCCAATGAATGCAGAGCCCTAAAAACCTTTATTAGGATACAACCCACATCTTTCTTTTGTATGTTTTAGACTCTTGGTTCAAAGATCTGCTAGGGAACACAAACTTATCCCCATCTCCATAATCTTAGGGAATGTCTTGTCAGGACCATCTGATCCTTTTCAATTTCCTCTTCCGAGTTGAATGCAACTTTCAGTTTTTCTAGCGTTGCCCACCCGTGCAGTCATCCAATGAAAAACTTTACCTTTAAGGAAATTGACGTTTGAAATAAAATCACTGATATTGATGCATATACTGTGGTTCCGATCAATGAAGTCAGTGTTTTTGAAACGTTGCTTTCTATTTTCAGAAATGCAGAAGAAGCTTTTGCATTTCTGATCATGTTGAAAACAATCTTCAAGGCACTTTTGTGGCAAGTTTTATATTATACTCAACAATTATAACAGAGAATCATTTTCTGACTGAGATCATTTGAGCTTATAATCATGATAATGAATTGACAATGACATAACTGATCTCATTGTCCAGCTTTCTATTGGAATCATTCAATCAAAATAAATTTCTTTTTGCAGAACTTCATCGTGACCTGGAACACGTGAAAGGTACTTGTAACCCACATATATAGTATTTCTGTTCTTTTCGTGACAACACAATTGTCTGTCTGTGCTTCTTCATAATAATCCACTGTCAAATCATTCGATATTGGGATGACAGCTGATGTCTTCCTTCCATGCAATGACTTTGCTTCCAAAATAATCTGCATTGAGAATTCTTGACAGAAGTTAAACTTTAAAAGTCGTTGCCTTTGTTTCCTTCAGGTACAGTGAACAACAACCAGGACTCTTTGCAAAGTAAGTGCATTTATTTATCAATATTATGGCAAGAAAATGTTTCCCAGTTGTGTGATGTTGTATATTCTCAGATATTTCCATAAATGCTATAATGTAGCTTCTTGCTCATAAAAAAATTATCATCACAAGTTGTGAGGAGGGACATTCGTAGAGAAGTCATCCTTGAAAATAAAGAGTTAATTTTGCCTGTCATTAAGAAGGAAATTTCTCTTTACAGATTTCCATCATGAACTGGAGCACGTGAAAGGTATTCTTAGCCCCTTGGAGTTCTTCTTTCTATCCTGCAACTAAGCCAAACTGAGTCTGTTTACCTTAAGTGAATGTGCAAATAACGACCAAAAATCATTGAGAATAACGACCAAAAATTATTGAGAATAACGACCAAAAATCATGATAAAATCCGAAGTCTTCCTCGTGATAGATTCCTTTAGAGATAGGAATGACAATATTCAGGATAGGTTATAGAATCGAAATTTATAAGAGACCTTTGATGTTTCTTTTCTCCAGGTGCAGTGAACAACAACCAGGACTCTTTGCAAAGTAAGTGCATTTATTCATCTTGTATTCAGGTAAGGTCATGTAAAGACATCAGTATAGACAACAACAATATTCTCTTGGGAATTGCTAGACCCTCTCAAGACACTGCTGCCAATATTTCTGCTTTTTTGTCCTTTCTATTTGAGATGTGAATTTTGGTGGTTTATTCTTCCCTGAAACGTTTGCGTATTTGAGTTCACTTGAAAAGAAGTGAGAAAGAAAGCACGTCATCTCTTGGAGAGAGTGTCTTCAGCATTAGAAGCCACGTGGGGATGAGTGCCAAGCGATAGGATGGTATCATTCTGTTAAATAAATAGAGAAAACTGTGACCCTGAACCTTGTAGAAACAGGGATGACATTTCCTTCCTTCCTTCCACTCAAATTCTATCGGGGGGGGGGGGGGGGAGATTTCATGCATAATCAAAGGAAATAGATTTTTTATTTAGCCTTCATAATTAATGAGTCTCAGTCAGCCTAATGGCTGAAGCATCTTCTAAAGGAGGTTATTTTTCTCTTTCCAGATATCTTGGAAAAACTGGAGACATCAGAAGGTAACTGCAAACTTCTTCATTGTCCCTCACTCGTTTCTGAAAGTCAAATACTGTCAGTTGTGGAAAACAGTTCTAAAGGTTAATGCCAAGCCTTTGGCATTTTCGCTGGTGACAGATAATATCAATGTTAAGCTTAGTGATACAGAATGATAAAGATAACAGCAGGTCTCTTGCAAAGAAGTAGTAGTATTAAAGTAGTTTAACAAGACCACTGAGCTGACTTTCAGCTCTTACAGGGCTGGCCCGAAGGATTAGGATAAAATACCACACAGGCTCACGTTCTCATACTGTAACACATACACACAACAAGTACATTTACTCATGCTTCCACACTAAAAAGGCATATTAAAATTCATAATAAGTTAAGTAATATTTAAAAAAAAAATTTAATTTAAATTCGACAAATGCTATGTTTTCGTGCTTTTATCATTTACTTATTTTTATATTTTATCTATCAAACCGCAGTTCCTCATGAACAACAAAATCGGAACGACTGTAACTTTTCCCACAGATGAGTTCTTCCCAAGAAAAAACTGAGCTATTCCACAGTGCCTCATTTCTCAAAACTATATATTTACCCCCGAGCAGACATGGACGAGTGCGCCCAAGGGAAGGGCGAGTGCAGCCCCCACGCAACATGCAGGAGCTCCAATGGGAGTTACAGCTGCTCCTGCAACCCTCCTTTCGAGGGAGATGGGCGAACTTGTGGTAAGGGAAGACGATCCTTTGTCTCTATGAGCTTTGTCCTACAGAGTCAAAATCTGTGAAGAAAGTCAGCAGAAAAGAGCCGAATTGCTTCGTTTTATTTTGTTATGACACATTTACTTTCTTATCTATTATAAATCAGCTCACGAAAGATCAACGCTAATGTCATTCAGGGTCATTTTGACCACTATGTAAACCTCCTCATTACCGCAACCTCTTCTTCCTCCTTCCAGAGTTCTCGTGCAAAAGTCCGGCCGAGGTCATCGAGGGTCTGGGATGCGTGAAGCTTGTCGAGGAAGAGATGACGTGGGACCAGATGAATGCCACCTGCCAAGCGTCAGGGTGGCGACTTCTGCAGGAATTTCGGTTAGAGCATCTCGAGGAACTTCGTCGGGCTTTTACTTATCGTAGTAAGTCACTTCCTGATATAAATTTAGAAATAATTCTTATCAACAGGGGAGAGAGAGAGAGAGAGAGAGAGAGAGAGAGAGAGAGAGAGAGAGAGAGAGAGAGAGAGAGAGGGGGGGTGATTTTCAATGTCATGTTAAGCCACAGACAAATATATATTTATATACACTCAAGTTGTTACTAATTAGTACTTATCCAAGATATATATATATATATATATATATATATATATATATATATATATATATATATATATATATATATATATATATATTGTCACGATGCGTATCAAGTACCTGGTTATTACACAACTAATCTCAAGATTCAAAAATATACCTCACTTCAGCCAGATACCTGAACTCTCATAACATTAATTATTACGACTGAGTACTCTAAAGGTAACAGTGATCCCTTAAGAAAAAACTTATTTATTACTTGAAAAATCAAACTAAGTTTATCAGAATATGTGTGAGGTATCAAAAATTAAACTAGAAATATTCTAGAGTAAAAGGACATCACTCCATCAAACAACTCTAACTGTTTCCCTGGTCTTAATTCACTTTAGCAAAACTTAAAGAACAAAACATGTTTATCATTTTGCCTTATGCACACACAATCACTCCTATTTACTGGTGATCAATAAATGAAACACTGTTTTTCTAAAAATGTTAAATACAAAAATTTATTTTTAAATTCAAAGTTTATAATTAGAATTCACAATCTGAAAAATTTATTATTACTTGAAAATAACACAACACTCAATTAATTCTTGAATTAAACTATGAAACAAAACTAACTCACAAAAACTTTATCAGGAATTTAAATTATTTAAGCAAAATTTAAACTATCAAGAATTACTCAAGATTTGAAAAGGAAATCTTAATAAATGAAATATTAACATAAAAACACACAAAAATACACATAAGATTTATCAATAACAATTTCACTCGGCCAAAATTCCCTAACTTATCATACCATGGTATTAATAAGTAAAATTCACGTTACCTTTCACAAACTTGTGAAAACCTCTGTAAAATCTCTTGCTGTAGCTGAGTTACCACAAAACACACTTTTTTACCAGGCATCGTTACAAACTAAATAACTTTACTAAATTCAGATCTCAAAAGTTAATGCTAATACGTGACCACAAAACTCTACGTTAAAAGTAATCTCTTTTTAAGAACGAGAGAGAGAGAGGGACCCAATCTAATCGGTTTCGGAAATCAGAATGAAACAGATTTTAGAATTCCAGTAACACGTGAAACAATTACGTGATGTCATTTTGGGTGCGAGATACAATAAAGTTCAAGAAGCAGGGAGGTGACGTCATTAAAGCATTTTGAATGCGAGATACAATGGAGAAATTTCTAGAAGGAAAGTTACGTCCTCCCAGCAAAACGTTTTGAATGCAATCTTACAAAACATGATGTAACTGATCGAGACACGTATTTTTTCTCTCAAAGTGGCGTACATGACTTGAACAATGCATGTAACAACATGAAATCACTCGTCTTGAGCTCGTATGGGACGAATCGGCATTTGTTATCCCAACCTGTCATCACATCAACCCAAAACAAAGCGTTCTCTCTTATCTCAACTGATGACAATTGAAATGAAACAAGTCTTTGCTGGACACAAGAGTGTTCATGTACTATGCTTTTATCAAGAAAGATATTATTCTAAACTACGTTACTATTAAAATTGTATTATTAATTCTAAATTATGCTATTAAGTTATTTAATCATTAGTTCTTTTGAGATCTGATGGCAAACTAAATATGACTCTTCAACAATCATTATCATTACACATAACACATGAAAAAAAGTAAATATGTCAAAATTATAGGAGGATATATGCTTTACAAAG
>JANJGK010001099.1:195000-197500 GCA_039081455.1 Macrobrachium rosenbergii | reverse complement strand
GCTGCAGGTAGAGTTGCCTAAAGGTTTTAGAAAGCTACAGTGTTATTCTGTTTCATTATTGATGACAGGCTTTCCTATTTTTTCTTATAGGTTGATGAGCATGAAATAGGCCAGCTAAGTCAGGGCACATCAAAAATAGCATGCTGCAAAGAAAAACCTAGTGAGCTGGAGTATTTTACGAGACCAAAAAATGTAGACGATTATCCATCAATTTTCAAATTTCACCCAAAGCAACCATCAACAAATCCAATATCACAAAAAGTTTTCACTGTAAGGATGGTACAAATAGGAAATGGCTTTCATACAGTGAAGAAAGTCACATGTTATATTGCTACATCTGTATTGTTTTTGCTAATACTTCTGACAAGAATATATTTATTAGCGGAATGAATGATTGGAAGCATGTCCATCAACGAGTAGAGCTACACGAGCAAAGCTCTTTACACAAGCACTGTGCAGAGGCATATTTTCTTAGAGCATCTGAGTCAGATATAAGGCATTTGTTAGGTAGCAAGCAAATATCGCTACATAGGGAACAAGTTAGAAAGAGGCGTATGGTATTGCAAAGAATAATTGATGTAGTTAAGATCATTGGGAAGTGGGGGCTTAGTTATAGGGGTACACAGTCAGAAGCCTGTTATACATTGAATGATCCAAGCATTGACCATGGTAACATTTTAGAACTGATAATTCTCCTGGGAAAATATGATATACTGTGTGCATGAAAGACCACTTAACTGAATGTTTGGAAAAGAGCAAAAGAATGCAGCAGACCAAGTCAAAAGGCAGAGGTTCTTTTGTCAGCTTTTTGCCTAGGACCACTGTTAATAATATTTTAAGTACAATTCAGCAGATTATTCAGGAATCCATTGCTAATGAAGTTTGTAAAGCTAGAATGTTCTCTGTGCAGATTGATACAACACAGGATATTACCTCGCAGGACCAGTGTGCTGTTGTTCTTAGGCATGTCACAGATGTTATTCATGAAAGACTTGTGAATTGTGAAGCAACTACAGGGGAGTATTTTGTTCAAATTTTGAAGAATGACCTAAAAAAACTTGAACTGGATGTAAGCAATTGCATTGGTAGTGCCACAGATGGAGCTTCCAACATTCAGGGGCATTATAGGGGATTCTCTGCTTTACTTTCTTCCCATTCACCCAATCAAGTTCATGCATGGTGTTATGCACATGTTTTGAATTTAGTACTGGCAGAAACAACTGGAGCAGTAATAGAAAGTGCCTCGCTTTTCAACTTATTGAATGATATTGCAGTCTTTATCAGAGAATCTTATAAGCGAATGATTATTTGGGTGAATGAAAACAAAAGTTCTCGCCATCAACGCCTCTGTCCTATCGGAGAAACTCGCTGGTGGGCTAAAGATAATGCTTTAAGGAAATATTTGGAAACTTTGGCAAGCCTGGTAATGCCCTGTTCACAGATGTTCTGCTAACTTTGGCTACCATACAAGAACATGAAAATATGAAATCAGATGTTCGCAGCAAAGCTAAAGCATACATTGAATCACTATTCAAATATGGAACCATACTGACTGCTCAAACATTTCTTCGTATATTTGTAAATAAACAGATTGGATATTCTCTCTGCGTACAGAATGGTTGCTCCTACTAAAGAGAGCCTGGATAAAATAAACAGAGATTTTGGAGGTATTAAGGTGGCTGCAGATCATTTTGTTTGTTGGGCTAATGAGCAGCTAGACGATGAAGAGAACGCAGATTTAGAGTTATAGGTGCAGACAGAATTGCAACTGAAAAGAGTTAGAAAGAAGAAAACGATGCCTGGCGAGAAGGCCTATGATGAAAGGCTGAATGACGCAGAGAGGGCTTATGAGTTGAGGTATACTCGTATAATCCAATACTGGACAAAGTTACACAGAGCCTCAGTGATCGATTTCTTTCTCATGGGACTCTTTACAACAATTTATCGATTCTAGACCCAAGAAATTTTGATCGGTTGAAGAACAACAATATTGAAGAGTATGAGTCTTTATTTAAAGAACTCAGTAAGCCATTGCTTAAGTTCGACAGCCGGGCAACAGCTGAAAACTTGAAGTTGGAATTAAGGAGTCTAGCTACACACTGGGAAAAATTGAAAAATGCACGCTTGGAAGACTTCACCGTTAAAGATATGAATGATGAGGATGAACACGAGTCTTAGTAAATGAAGACAGTCATGAGATAATTGCAACGAAATGTTCATCATGTAAGAATTGTCCAGTCCGCTGTTACCAGATACTCACTAGGTACAACTTGTTAACTGATGCCTATCATTTAATTGGTCTCGTTTACAAGTATCTCCTGACCTTGTCAGTTACTCAAGTTTTCTACATTGAAATTCATAAAAAATCGTCTAGGAAGCAGACTCCCATAGGAACACCTCCAGGAGTTTATGCTAATGACAGTAGAGAGGGATATATTAATGTCTCTCGATAATGATTTAATAATTGACAAAATTGCATCCAAGAGTGAACGATTAAAGA
>JANJGK010001099.1:177500-192500 GCA_039081455.1 Macrobrachium rosenbergii | reverse complement strand
GGTTGTTTGATGTTAATTTATGATGTTTATAAAAAGAGGAATCTGACGGTGGATCAAATCAAAGAAGGGTCTAAGCTCTTATATCAGTTTCTCGAATGTATTGCATCAAATATATACATCAGTTTCTGGAATGTATTACGGCAAATACATACAACAGTTTCTGGAATGTATTACGGCAAATATATATATATATATATATATATATATATATATATATATATATATATATATATATATACATATATATACATATATATATATATATATATATATATATATATATATATATATATATATATATATATATATATATATATACACAAATATATATATATATATGTATATATATATATACTATATATATATATATATATATATATATATATATATATATATAATATATATATATATTATATATATATATATATATATATATCAGTTTCTCGAATGTATTACTGCCAATATGGCAGCCTGCGTCAGTAAAAGCCAATCGTAAGCATGAAGCACACCATACGAATCGTGACAGACAGGAATGGGTGTGAATTACAGTAAAAGAAAGTCTCGAACTTCATAACTGCCCGAAATCATAATACTCGATGATCTTACGTTTGGGAGCATAGTTTTTGTTTTCCGGCTTTCTTCAATAATGTTTCTTCAAAGCTTATGTATATTTTTATTGTATTAACTTGTTTGCTTAAATTCTTCTCTGGCTCTGAAATCGGGTAGCATTTTCAAAATCTAATTTTCTATTTTGAAAAAAATAATTAATGACTAACAAGTTTTGCATAAAAACTCTCAATAATTGATAAATTTTTTTATACGGCGGATGGAGGCTGCCAATCTCAATTACAGCAGATTAGTAACTAATTAACACTTTTCCCCGAAATTTCCAATAATTCTCGTTCCGCTCAACTAATCATTATGATTCTATTACCGTTATACAAGTCATTAGCAAAACTCAGTTTTTCGCCAATTGAAGTCGTTTGGTTGATTTAGGGAAATTTGTCCCCCTCAGATGGAATTCTGCCATTTTGTCATTTTGTGAATTCTGTAACTATATTTCTTGGATAAAACTGAAGCACGGTGCATGAATCGATGTTTGATTATTGGTCTCTCGTTATTCATAATCCAGTTCTATACAAGAGTGGCGAAGTATTACACGAGACAAGAGTACAAAAGGTCAGTAAGTGAAAGACTACAAACTGCCTAACCAGTATTGTATGAAAGACATACGTTGAGAGAGAGAGAGAGAGAGAGAGAGAGAGAGAGAGAGAGAGAGAGAGAGAGAGAGAGAGAGAGAGAGAGAGAGCCACGCTGACAGACTCCGAAGTATGGATATTCTTGAAATATTTAAGCCTTTTTTTTGTGAAAAAGCAAATACTTCTGAAAATGTAGAAATAATTATTGGAAATTAAGTTAACAGTTGATTACGAAAATTCCCTTGACCTGAGAATCATTTTTGATTAGTTAATTACAAAGTATCAAGTAGATAAATGATTAATAATAGCCTGGAGATTTCTAGGTAACGGACGTTCTTGAGGCTAGGAAAATAATGGTTTTCCCTGTACCAAATGAAAATCATTTTTACAAAGTAAAATTCTCTGAAGATCATGAGAAGGGGGAAAATACAGTAAATGAGAAGGTGAAGGGTAAGTGGTAAAGGGAAGGGGTGGGTTGGGGGGGTGGGGGAGGGGGGGGGCAGGAGACGGGGGGAATTGTCAAATGTCGTCGTTAACAAGCAGAGATGTCGTCAAGCATCCACTGAAGGAAGATGGCACCTTCTAGTGGACATGGCGGAGAAAAATGGAAAATCTCCATAGCTTCCGGATGCTGAAGCAAAGAGAGAGAGAGAGAGAGAGAGAGAGAGAGTGAGAGAGAGAGAGAGAGAGAGAGAGAGAGAGAAGAGAGAGAGAGAGAGAGAGAGAGAGAGAGAGAGAGAGAGTAATATCAGCAACTGTGGAGTCAAAGGAACGAGAAACAAAACGCAAAAATGGGCTATGAGAAAAGTGAAAACAACCCTGACAGCCAATAACTGATGGAGAGAGAAAGAGAGAGAGAATAGAATTTAGGCCAAAGGCCAAGCACTGGAACCTATGAGGTCACTGAGCGCTGAAACGGAAATTGACAGTAAAAGGATTGAAAGGTGTAACAGAAGGAAAGCATCGCAATCACACTATGAAGGTTGAAAGCAAGAAAGAGAATATGAAGAATATGAAAGGAGGTACAGTAAAAGGAACGAAAGGGGTTGCAGCTAGGGGCCGAAGGCACACTGCAAAGAACCTTAAGTAATGCCTACAGTGCGCCGCATGAGGGTGCACTTACGCCACTACCCCACCTACGGGGAGAGAGAGAGCCGTTGAAATATGAAAACATGACCATTATTACAAAGAATGTCGAGTAATAAATATAAACGCTTTGGATAAATAAAAAACTCTTCCTTACTCTCTGTTTAGAGTACTTACGAAAATACGATCAGAATTCAAGCAAAAATTCATATACTTGAATCATTCACAAAATTTCATTTTCGTATTTTTTTCTAAGGGTAAAACGTCAAACTCGATAAAAAAGAAAGTGGAGGAGGTATAGCTCGAATAATTTTTTTTTTTATTACATTAACAATGATATACCCGCAAAATATAATAGTTCTGCTCTGCGTACTTCTGAGTTGGGTGAAAACATGCTGGATGGTTCCTTCTGTTAATCAAGGCCAGCTTTTCAACACAGCCTCCCTCTCCTGGTGGCTATTCCAAATTGTATAATTAAAGTCTGTCGAGACGAGACCACCTCAGAGTTTGGGTGTCATTGAACTTTGGTAAGTGTTACCTCAAAAGCCAAAGTTTCTTTACAACATCCTGACTAGCAATGTCCTCATGAACTTCGATAGGTAATGGCACAAGAGTCGAATGGTTTTCATCTGTTGCTTCCAAGGCGTGGCTACAATGATGAAGAGTTACGTGGAGCCCTGCTGTTACAGTGCTATGTTCGTCGATTTTTTTTTTGCCCTAGGTCGGTCTGTTTACTAACTAAAGGTTAGAATCAATCTCGATAACACTGATCACTTTAAAGCAAACACGCCCGTAAATGTAACGTGCTTCTAGACATCAAGGTTATACTGGTGAATAAAGTTTTTAGACGTGAATAAAGCTTAATGAGTCATGATGAATCATTGCACATACATTTTTATTTCAAGTACAGCTGCCTGTCTGACCAAGGAAGTTCGATTCCGGTGTCTCACTGGAAACTCGAACATACTTTTGGGTATTTTCAGATGGCCGAGTGGGCTTAGAATTTAATTTATAAGGACAGTGCCACCAATTTCCGGTTTATTCACTTTCAAACTCACACACGCACCTAAGTGGTCAAAGCATTTTGTTAACATATTTGATGCAGACCTCGTAGGACCCACCGCTTGACCTTTGGCCTAAATTTCATGATCCAATTCCAATTCATTAATCACATTCAAAGGTCACTGAACATGTCAGCCAGCCAACAGTAATGGAACTTATTTTGTGATAAAAAAACCCTGCTAGTATACATATTTATTTTGTAAGATCGTTTTCACATAAATGTTTGGTTTTCGTCCTAATTTTCCCCTTTTAAGAACCTTTCTCCATCTTCTCCCTTTCCTCCAGAGATCCTCCCTCTTGTTTGAGATTCACAGCGTCCTTCTCAAGGCCATCTTCATTAACGATGATCCCGACGAAGTTACATTTTCCTCTGGCCGCCCCCCCACCCCTCCGAGACTCCAGTCTCCTCTGAGAGTCCGGTCACGTCTTCGTCATTATACGTAACATTTCCTCAGGACTTGGGGCCATTTTCAGCTCCCGGAGACTGTTCTCTGCAGGACTCTGAGGAGTCTTTGGATGGAACTCCTGCTGATGCTTTTGCTGGTGTCTTTTGATGGGTTCCTTCTTTATTTGGTGGCATAGTGAAGTGCTGTTGTATTTGCCACAAGAGACACTTCTTTGTTTCTTTGCCAACTTAGTTTTATTTGACTTGTTTTTAGGGTTTTCTTTATTTCTTTCTTCATGAGGCTGATCCACAGGAAGTTTCCAAGCGACGGGAAGTTTAAATAATGAGATGGATGTCTAAAGGAGTTTTGCGTTATACATTTTGTTCGCAGAGTTTCATTTACCTGTGTTTAATTATGATTTTCGGGAATAATCCAACTCAGTCCTTGTAAAGTGACACTTCTATTTATCCTAAGTATGAGATGTATAAAGGATACTGAGAGTTCCCAAATTATGCAAAGGAAATAGATATTACTATGCACTAAGAAGACAGCAATTATTGTGTTTTTCTATAACGCCAAACTTGGCTTTTTCACCCCAACTAGCATCAAGAAGGATACGAAACGTTATACATTTTTTGGGGTTCTTTTCATCATCAATGATCTGAAAACTAGAACGGAAAAAAATACAGGGAAAAATCATTAATTGAAATTCAACCATTAGGCATAATTCTCTCTGGTCAACTACGCTCTCAATAAGGAGTTTATTTATGAGCGGGGGAAAAAAAAACGGAAAATTGTTAGTTTTCTCACATCTGCAGTAAAATGTCCATGTACCCCATATTTAGCTTTTTCCTTTTTCTCAAAATTCTCATATCTCACAATAAGAAACTGATCCGCGCAACCTCTTCATTGTCTAAATGTACACTACTCTACTCCTAGCGATTCCTCGGTCATCTGTCATACTTTCTAGATCAAAATGCTACCTTACACCTTTCCTGTTGTACGGGAAAGGTGTAAGGTGCTTGGCCTTTAGCCTAAATTCTGTATTCTCTCTCTCTTTCTCGCTCGCTCTCTCTCTCTCTCTCTCTCTCTCTCTCTCTCTCTCTCTGTCTGTCTCTCTCTCTCTCTCTCTCTCTCTCTCTCTCTCCTGCCATTTTCACCGCTTCACTTTGTGTCCTGACGTCCTCTTATGCGGGTTTCCCCAGTCAACTCCTTCCTTTGACGTCCACTTTCGGATAACTCAAGAGCCCATCCCTAGGCGGGCCCCCCCACACAAATGCCCCCACTCCCTTACCCCACCATCCTCCTTTCGATATAAACCCGCTGTTGAGATTAATTCATTTCCTCTTCAATCATTTCTATCCCGCTGTGTTTGGCTCCTGGTTGGCAATCGCTTGATCTCAGCAGTTTAGGCGGCGAGCAAGTCTGCAGGCTCTGTCAGTTGTCAGTTCGTATTGGTAGGTGTTTACTTCTGCTGTTCAACTACACAGACATTCCATTGAAACTAATGAATTTGCCTAATATTCCTTTTAATATCACAGTTACATTTGTGAATGAAGATTGGAACACACCGTAATCTACTACCAGCCGGGTTCAATGGTGTCCTGACAAACATTTATATATTAAAACTGACAAGTCACTGCAAAATGAAAGACCCTTTTCATAATAGGGTGCGCTTGTTACCTGCTTGAAAAAAAGTATGTAGAGCTCCTCTATTCCTGACATAAACTGAATTAATTAATTTGTAATTATTTGATTTACTTGTTGTGTGGTGAAAGGATACCATCCAAAACCAATAAAGATGAGTTTCTACTCAAGTACGGTTGCTGTGTAACCTTTCAAAAACCCCAAGTTCGTAAATAAGTAAGTAAGGTTTCAAGGCATGGTTTCCCTCCTCACTCATATGAGAGCGGGGATCCTGGAAGACCGATCAGAACACAAAGTGTATGGATTCATAGTTTTTAAATTATGAAGGTTAATTTATGCCTATGTAAGAGCAAGTGTCACTTACACACGCACACACACACGCATACATACACACACACGCACACACACAAAAGGCATTAATAAGTATCAATCAAAGTTGGGTTCTCTGGCATCGATGGGACCCATTGCCGCTGAACATATACACTATCAGTTTCATATTAATTTTGATTATGATATTTGGTGACAACGTTGCACTGAAATTCCATAGGATTCAACTCCATGGATAGTAAATATTGGCATGAAATGAGATTTTAGATAAGGCTGGGTATCAGGCTGCCTTATGGGTATCCTACAAGTGTGTAGTTCCGTAAAGCTGCTTTTCATGATGAAAAGGGCTATATATATATACGGATAATTATTGCTGAACGGTACATCTCTGGGGGTACAGCACTTCCGGCCAAATGTTTTTCGTCTCTTTGGGTTCAAAATCTTTCTGAAAAACTTGAGTTTCTGGGGCGATCCAGTAACACCTCAACTTTGCATTATTAAATTAGCTACCAGAAAGGACAATACCTTTTAAATACTATAAGGATATTATTCATTATTCTACTGTGAACATTCGACAATACTGACAAGGAAATCTTTTATCGAAGCACACACAAACACACACACACACACACACACACACACAACCCGTAACAAAAGCCGGACGGGAGAAGTCTAGGGAAAAAGTAACATGGGTTCTATTCTAAGCAGTGGGAGAGACCCACCTCATTTATGACGGGGAATTTCTGACAAGACTTGAGGGCTGCAGCTCTTTATAACCTAAGGTAAAATGCGAGTGAAATAAAAGTGCTAAAGTATAAGTGGAGAGAGGAGAGAGAGAGAGAGAGAGAGAGAGAGAGAGAGAGAGAGAGAGAGAGAGAGAGAAGCCCTTCAGTTTCAATGGTAGATATTTAAACGGATTAATGAATGCTCACGTCTGTTGTTTTTTTATCCCTCATATCTCCCTCTTCCCTCTCTTTCCTTAGACCCTAACAGCGACCCAGAATAGTCCACTACCAACTAGGTACATAATTCACTGCTTAGTTCAGCAGAGGCATACCGATTTTAGGGTATGATCCCCCAACCTTTATACTTTCCTTGTCTAGTTACGGAAATCGAACTCTGGTTATTCAGTTTGTGAACTGAATGCTCTGGCATTGCGCTACTAGACCAAAGAGAGAGAGGAGAGAGAGAGAGAGAGAGAGAGAGAGAGAGAGAGGAGAGAGAGAGAGAGAGAGAGAGAGAGGGGAGAGAGAGAGCGAGAGAGAGATCGCTGTACTTGCATATAAATTGTTACATATATCAGTATATAATATATATATATATATATATATATATATATATATATATATATATATATATATATATATATATATATATATATATATATATATATTAAAGGATGCCGATGACCTGCTGCCACTCCCCCGCCCCCCACCCTGCCCCCCTCACTCAAAATCATAAGATGATTGCATAAAGGTAATATTACTTCTCGCTGGCGCAGTCACTTAAAAAAAAAAAGTCAGATTCTACTGTGGTGGAAAAGAACCTTAATAGAAGCGGAAGCAATTTTCGCAGATGCTTCCTCCTTTCTTTCTCCTTTTACATTTTCCCTGTCCCTTCCTTCCCTCAAATACTTTTACATGAGTCACATCGCGAAAGTAAATGTCTTCCGAAAAGCCATTGCTTGGGCGTGTCGTTGTGAGAAGGCGACGTGTATACAGGTTGACAACATTACTCGGCTGCAGAGTCTTCTGAGTGGCGCCGAGTAAAATGTCACCTTGATAATGCTAAGTTCACACATTCACGTATCAAGGCACGCATGCCCACGCACGGCCGAAATTTGTAAAACGTGACCATACGCGAGGTGAATAAGCCCTGCCCAACTGGATACGTGTCATGGGCTGATGTGCGTAAAGCAAGCGTATTATAGTGCGCTGCAAAAGTACGCACTGTGTAAGTGTGACGTGACGCTTACTGGAAGTGGCCCAACAAGCGGCGGCGCAGGCAAAAGTAGTGCGTTACTGGAAATGCTACACCCCTTGAATTGGTTTATCGGGAAACCTTAGGACATGGAGAGAGAGAGAGAGAGAGAGAGAGAGAATTTGGGAATATGAATGCTGTAATGTATTGTGGTGTAATGAGTGCCATTAAGCGGAACTACCTGGCAGCTAAGTTACCATATTACCACGACCTGGCTGGCGCGTGCTGCATGCTTTGGTATCCAGTGCTGCTGTCTCCCTTACCCTCCCGATCCGTTACTTACCCCGCACCCACCCCGGGCGGGCAGTCTGGTTTGCAATGGGTGGGTGGCTGTGTCATGTCTCCCCTAATGTCACCGGGGGGGGGGGGACAAACAAGATCCACTCGGATTTTATTATTATAGATGATTACCAGTGTCATGTGACTAGGAACTTTTAACAACCGAACTTTTACCATCTCGCTTTCCTTTTAAGGACTTGAATCCAAGGGAGAAATAAATGAAAACCGTTCGCTATTTCTAAGCGGTCTCTAACTAGTCAATGAGAGAAAACTAGTGAAGAAACTTTGCATTCTCTGTCGCCAACGGATTTAAGATTAATATTCTACCCCATTTGCAGAAAAGTGCTCTTTTTGAGATCAGATATGATAAATTCCTTCCGTCAGGATAGTTCATAAGCGTAATCAGGTGAACAGTGGTTTGTGGCAGAGCACGTAACACCGACGTACGTATACTATATGTGTAACGTTGTGCGTTACTGAGTTACGTCAACGTCACGTTGTCTCCACGTACTACGGGGGTTAAACCCCAGCTATAAAAGGGCTGACAGTGGCATATGTGTGGCTAGTCACTGACATAACACCACAGCATCAACACATGCTACCAACCTGCTGAATCAACATGGAGGACATTGCTGAAATCCGTGAACTTATAGCTATAGCAAGTAGGGATAGAAGAGAAATGTTGCCGTTTGTCGTCGAATATGTGTGCACCGTGTTATTGCTGGAGATTGCAATGATTGCTGCAAAGCACACAGAGCAGAAAAAAAGGCGGTCAAGGAGGGTGTGGGCATGGCCGTACCTGCAGAAAAGGATGGAGCAAGGTCATTATGACAGCCTGATGAAGGAGTTGTTAACCCAAGCCCCAGACCTGTACAGAAATTTTACCCGGATTGACAGGGACCTCTTCAATGAAATTGTTGAACAAGTCACACTCTACATTCAGAAGAAAGTGACATTCTGGAGGAAACCCATTGAGCCAGGCCTACGTGTTGCTATCACCCTACGTTTCCTCGCTACAGGTGATTCATACAAGAGTCTGCAATACTCGTTCCGGGTAGCCCACAACACCATTAGTCACATTGTACCAGAGACCTGCAGGGATATTGTTGCTGCCTTCAGGGATGAGGAACTGCAGGTGCCACAAACACCTGAAGCTTGGCAGGAGGTTGCACGGGGTTTTGAGGAACGGTGGACTTCCCCCATGTAATTGGAGCTATATATGGCAAACATATTAGGCTCCGTAATCCTCCCCAAGGCGGTACACATTACTTCAACTATAAGAAGTTCTACTCCATGGTATTACTTGCAGTTGCTGATGCTTCATACAAGTTCCTATGCGTCGACGTGGGCGCCATTGGGTCAGATTCAGATGGTGGTGTATTTGCCCAGACCCGACTAGCCGAAATGCTGTTGCAAGAGGAAGCAAATCTTCCCCAACCTGATGCCCTGCCAGGTCAACCTAATGGCTCTCCTGTGGCCTATTTCCTAGTTGGTGATGATGCCTTCCCCCTGAGGAATTACCTTATGAAGCCCTACCCCAAAAGAGGCCTAACCAATGAGGAACGGATTTACAACTACAGGTTAAGTAGGGCATGCAGGATGGTGGAGAACGCATTTGGGATTCTGGCAAACAGATTCCGAGTATTCCACACGGCAATATGCCTGAAGCCTGACCATATAGAGCCATTAGTGATGTCTGCATGTGTTCTGCACAATATGATAATAAGAAGAAATGCACGCAGACAAGAAGATCAGGAACACCCCGTCACACATGCCGTCATACCTCGTAGCTGGAGGAGTGGCCCGTCCTTAGGAGCACCCCTTTCAACCATGATCAGCAACACTGCAACGAGGGATGCAAAGGAACAGCGTAACATGCTGAAAGAATATTTTTCATCGGCTGAAGGCTCAGTGCATTGCCAGGAGAACATGATTTACTTACTTTCCTGTATACTTGCTTCTTGTATTTACTTAAATGTCTATTCTTGCATTTGTTTTGGACTTATTTAAAATTCAGTAATGTATCATTTCAGGATTATTTTGCCCTCTTTATTTGTGTAATTCTATTTGTGCTAGTTGATTTAATAAAAGATATTGTTCAAATCCATGATATATTATTCTCATCAATACTTAGTAATTGGGAAGAGGATAGCACGAGACATGACATTGCAAATGTATATTTAATCAATATGAAACAAACATACATATAAATAAAAGAAAGATGTAGTTATTTTGCCTTTGTAATAATTTCTTAACATGAATTCTATTCTGATATGATAATTCTATCTTTTTTGAAGTACCTTCTCTTAACATTGATGCTATTCTGATGTGATAATTCTATGTTTTTGAAAGTACCTTCTCTTAGCATTTACATTGATATTATTCTGATATGAAAATTCTATCTTTCTGAAAGTACCTTCTCTCCGATATTTGTGACATTGTATATGACTTGCTAATATTTTTCTGTTGTCGTTTTGCTTCTGTGCCCATATGTTACATAAAGTATTTTGAACTTATTTCCAATTCAGTATCGTATACTGAAATGTTAGTGTATTCAAGTTCATTTTGCCTTCTTTATTTGTGTATTTGTATTTGAGCTACTTCATTGAATACAAGATATTTTTCACATCCATGATATATTATTCTCATCAATACTTAGTAATTTTGGACAGAAGATAGAGCTAGACAGGATATTTAAAAAAATATTTATCTAATATAAAAAACAAACAATACTATACACATCAGCACATACACGACAAATAAACTAATGCTGGAGATTGTTTAGGAACGTCGTGTCGATCGACAAGTTGCTGAGGTCCTTTGGGGTCGATGTCACTGAGGGCCCAACCAGCTGCACCTGTAGGGCCGCCAGCTGCTGTGCAGTGAGCTGCACACTGCCTGAATGTGCAGGAAGTGGGCCCAACCGATGATGCTTTGCTGCCAGGTTTGCAGGCACTACAGGTGCCGGACTGTCCCCTGTCACTGCCAGGGTGTGGGGCATCAGGCTCCTCGATGCCATTGTGGCTCCCTCTTTGGAGGCATGGATGTATCGCTGAATGGCACCGAGGACTTCCATCTTCAGCGTCACCCTCAGGTGAGGTGACACCTCTGTGCAGTCATCCTCCACCTCTTCAAAAAAATTGCGCCAGTAGAGGACGCTGGAGTTACGCGGAGGTGGCTGGATGGAGGCCATCATATCCTCCCGGAGGACCTGTGCCTTGGTGACGGCGATGTTGAAAAGCTCGGAAACTTGTGTTTTACGGGCCATGGTGCCTGATGCCTCAGCAACCGGAGAGACCGAGGGCGTTGGTGTAGGGGCAGGAGAAGAAACAGCAGCAGCAGGCAGGTCAGGAGCTTGGGCAGGGAGGGCGGCAGCAGCATGAGCAGCCTGTAAAAATAGGAGGAACATATATGAGAAAATGGTATAAAATGTACATTGAATGCATGGAAACTATGTAATAACATTATATTCAGTAATAATCATGCATGGAAACACATTAAAACAAACATACCATGGGAAGTCCCAACACCTTTGGCTTCCTTTGACGCACAATGTGGTGCTTCAGGAAGTGGAAGATGCTGAGGATCCACTTCTCCCGGTCCGTCAGCCGTCTGCCTGTCCCTTGGCCACTCTTCTCTGCTGTGAGCCGTCCAAAACGGCTCCTGAGGGATGTAAACCACATCCTCAGTTCACGGCCACTCACGGGAGGAACAAGCGACTGGCCCTTTTCTTCAAATGCCGTCCAGACCTTCACCTTGTCTTTGTAAGCTGTGAGGCCCTTGTTGTAGATGAACTCAGCCTTGTTCTCCAGCCACTCGCTAACAAGCCTCTCGTTCTCTTCCGAGAGGATCACTGACGGGTTCTTCTTCCGGCCTTGACCTGTAGGGCCCTCTCCTTCAGGAGTGCCATCGACGTCGTCGTCGGCATCCCCCTCGCGGTCGGCGTCGTCGGTGGCGGCGGCGGGGTCGCTCTCGTAAACCAGGGCAAGCTCCTCTTCCTCCTCCTCTAGCTCACTCTCCGTCACGAACTCGTCGCCCTAAAAGCTGCAGCACCACAGCATCACTGCCTGAAGGGGGACCACCAGCTTCTGAAGGCTTATCATAGGGACAACTCCAGCTACCAGGGCTCCTGGAGTTCTTAGGGCCCCCTTCCTGGTCCTCTTTAACATGGTCCTTTGGGCATCTTAGCTGCAGTGGACGACAACGACTGAGGCGCTGACGGAGAGAGCAGTAAGGATGCTGTTCACAGAAGCACTGCCCTGCAAGTGCGCTCTGCCTGTCCTTTTTATCCCAGGTCAAAGCATTGCCACATCTCTGCGGTTGTGGGCAGTGCAGCAGAGTTGCTGCGTCTACTCCCACGTCATGCTGACACCCACGCGGTGCGGGGCGGGAACCCTGGAGCGGCGTGGGACCACAGGTAAGGGCTTAGCAGCTACGTGGTCATCCCTCGGTTGGCGCCACGCTGTGTGGGTTGGGCCACGCTACCTGACAGCTGACCTGGCCACCCACGCAGGGTTTTGAGCAGGTTGAAAGGTTTGTGGCCCCTGGCGCACGCCTGGGTGGTCCGTAACGGTCGCGCCGCATGCTGGTGCACTTACACAGCACTTACAGTACATTTACGTTGCATTTGCGTTGTGTTTCCATACTTACAACTCCTCCCCATGCGTGGGCATGCGTGCCTTGATACGTGAATATGTGAACTTAGCATTACATTACGCAGTTGCCATGTCGTTCCTGAAAAAGAATTCGGGGCAATACGTGACCTTACGTGGGGCAATGTTCCACAGTCGACTCGAATTATAACTAATGGCATTTGTGAGATTCCAGGATAGGCTAGAGTAATGACTAATGACTTCGGCGAGATTCCAGAATAGACTGTAATCATGAACAATGGCAATATTTTTTATCTATTTTTCTTGATTTATCATGTATTAATATTTATTTATTTATTTCTATTTATTTTATTATATTTTTTCATTTATTTATTTGGTTATTTTTATTAATACAAATAAATTAAGGAGAATAAAAAAAATAATTAAAACAATCAAAACAATTATAAAATAAATAATGATAAATATAAACAACGAAAATAAATAAAAATATGTAAATAATAAATAAATAAAGAAATAATTAAATATAAATAAATAAAAATTCATAAATAATAATACATAAATAATTATAAGTAATTAAAAAAATATAAATAAATAAATAAAATATTAAAATTGATAAATAAAATAAATAAATAGAAAAATAAATAAAAATAAATAAGATAAATAAATAACATTAACGTAAATAAATATCACTAAGTAAAAATATTTGAAAGTAAATACGAAATATATACATATAAGTAAAAAAGAATAATAATAAATATGTAAATAAAATTGAATAAAAATAAATGAACAAATAAAGAAAAAATAAGTGAAAATATATAAATAAAAATAAATAAATAAAAAATAATATAAAATAAATAAAATTAATAAAATAAAAAAATTAATAAATTAAACAAATAAAGATAAAAATTAATAAATAAAGTGAAGTAAATAAGATTGAATAAATAAAATTAAATAAAGAAATAAAAAATAAAAAATAAAAAATAAAAATAAATAAAAATACACAAATAAAAAAAAAATAAATATAAATAGCTAAACAAAATTAAATAAAAATGAATAAATTAAAATTGAAAAATAAAAATCAATAAAAAAAAAATAAAAGTAAAAAACAAAAATAAATAAATGAAATACATAAAACTAAGTAAGCAATAAATGATAAGGAAATAAAAAAAGAAAATAATATGAAACCAAAAAAATAAAGAAAAATAAAAAAATATAAATATATAAATAAATAAAAACAGAAATAAATTAATTAAAAAATAATGAATAAATAAATATAAAAAATAAATAAATATAAATAAAAATAAATAAATAAACATAAACAGAAATAAGAGTAAATGAAAATATAAATAAGATAACCAAAAATAAAGGCTAAAAATAAATAAATAGATAACGATAAATAAATAAAATTTATGAAGATAAGTAAAAATATTTTTATAAAGATATAGAAGTTAAAATATGAGAAATATAAAATAAAAATAAATAAATAAAAATAATTCAGAATAAATTAATGATATAAACTAAATAAATAAAAGTAAAAAGTAAAAATAAATAAATAAGTAAATAAGAATAAATAAATGAAAATAAATAAAATGAAAAATAATAAAGAAAAAAATAAATGAAATAAAAAGGCTAATAAAAAATATAAATAAGAATAAATAAGTAAATAAATGAAAAATAAAAATAAGAGAAATCAAAATAAAAACAAAATAAATAAAAAGATAAATGGAATTAAAAAATATATAAAAAATAAATGAAAATAAATAAAAAAATGAATGAAAAATAAATAATAAAAAAATAATTGACAAAAAATGAAAAAAAATAAAGAAAAATAATAGAATAGAATAAAATAAAAAAAACAGATAGATAATAAATACAATTTTGAAAAAAAGAAATAAATAAAAAATACATAAATAAATAAAAAATGATAAGAAATAAATAAATAACTAACACAATAAACAAATACAAAATAAAGAAAAAATTTATAAATAAAAAAAATAATAAATATTATTTATTAACAAGAAAAAATAAATCAATCAACCTATTTAAATCACATAAATATATAAAAATAACTAAATATTTAGGAAATAAAATAATTAAATAAACAAATAAATAACTAAATAAATAAATAAATAAATAAACAAAAATAACTTAAAATAAACATAAGTAAAATAATAAAATGAAATAAATAAAAAATAAATAAATAAAACAAAATAAATATATGTAAATAAAATCCAATAACAATAATTAAAAATAAATAAGATTAATAAAATAAATAAATAAAAATAAATAATAAAAAATGAAAAAAATAAATATAAATAAATAAATAAAAAGAAATAAAGATAAATAAAAAAATAATAAATAAAAATAAATAAAAAAATTATATATAAATAAATAAATAAATAAATAAGTAAATAAATAAAT
>JANJGK010001099.1:95000-175000 GCA_039081455.1 Macrobrachium rosenbergii | reverse complement strand
AAAAGTTTAAAAAATCAAATAAATGAAAATAAATAAAATAAATATCAAATAAAAATAAATAAATAAAGAATAGATAATAAATAAATAAATGAAAATAAATAACTAAATAATTAAATAAATATAAATAAACAAATGAATAAGTAAATAGAAAATAAATGAATAAATAAATAGAAATAAAAAAAATAAATATATAAATGCAAATAAATAAAATAAATAAAAAATAAATAATAAAAAATAAAAAATATAAAAATAAATAAATAAAAACTAACTAAATAAAAATAAATATATTTAAATGAAAAGAAATAAATGAAAAGAAATAAGATAAATTAAATAAATAAAAAAAAATAACAATATATAAAAATAAAAAAACATAAATGAAAAACATAAAAATAAAAATAAATAAAATAAAATAAATAAGAGTAAATACAATAAATAAATAAATAAATATAATAAACATGAAAGAAATAACAAATAAAAACAAATTAAATAAAAATATAAATAAAAAATAAATACAAATTAAAAACTAAAAAAAATAATAATAAATAAAAAATAAAAAAGATTAAATAAACAACTAATAAAATTTATATTTATATATATATATATATATATATATATATATATATATATATATATATATATATATATATATATATATATATATATATATATATATATATATATATATATATATATATATATATATATATATATATATATATATATATATATATATATATATATCTATATATATATATATATATATATATATATATATATATATATATATATATATATATATATATATATATATATATGAAAAACAAATTGAAAACGAGGAAATAATAAAAAATAAATTAATAAAAATAAATAAATAATAAATATAAAAATAAAGAATAATAAATGGAAAACTAACAGAAACGAGCAAAAAATAATAAATTAATTAATTAAAAATCAATACATTAATAACTAAATAAAAATAAATAGGAAAATAAATATAAAATAATTAAATAATCAAAGATTTATAATAAATAAACATAAATAAACAGAATAAAAAATAAATAAAAGTAAAATAATAAATAAAAGTACATAAATAAAAATAAATAAAAATAAAACTAAATATACAAAACTATATAAAATTATATAAAAATAAATAAAATTAAAAAATGAATAATTAAACAAAAATAAAAAATAAAAAATAAGGAGTAAAATTAAATAAATAAAAATAAATAAAAACAAATGAAAATAAATAAAAATTTAATAAAGTAAAATAATTGAAAAAATAAAAATAAGAATGAAAATGAATATAAATATAAATAAACAAAAATAAATATAAATAAATAAACAAAAATAAAAAAAATTATTTCTGTAAAAATAAGCGAATACAAATTAATAAAAATAAATAAAAAATAATGAATAAATAAAAGTAAATAAAAAAATTAATAAATAAAAATATAAATAATTGAAAAAAGAAAAAAAATAAAAATAAATAAAAAAAATAAATACATAAATAAGATAAATAAAAATAAAAACAAAGATAAAAAAAATAAATAAATAAAAATAAATAAAAATAAATAAAAATAAATGAAAATAAATAAATAAAAATAAATAACTAAAAATAAATAATTAAGAATAAATAATAATAAATAAAAAATAAATGAAAATAATTAAATAAAAATAAATGATAATAAGTAAATAATATTAAATGAAAATAGAAATGTAAAATGAATATAAATAAAATTACATAAATAAAAATGAATAAAAATAAATAAGTAAAAATAAAAAATACCAAAAAATAAATAAAAATAAATAAATAAGATAAGTAAATAAAATTAATAAAAATAAATAAATAAAGACAGATAAAGAGTAATAAATGGAAATAAATAAGTAAATAAATAAGAATAACTAAAAAAATAGGTAATGATAATTAAAAGTAATTAAATAAAAATAAGTAAATGATACATAGACAATCAAATAAAAATGAATACATAGTAATACATAAATGAATATAAATAATGAAAAACAAATGAATATATAAATAAAAATTAATAAAAATAATTTAAAATAGATAAATAAAGTAACTAAATAAATAAAAACTAAATAAATAAAAAGAATTAATAAAAACCAAATAAAAAGAAATGTAAATAAATAAATAAAAAAAATATGATAAATAGATACAAATTAATAAATAATAAATAAGTATAAATAAAAAATAAATTAGAATAAATGAATAATAATAATTTAGTAAATAAAATTGAATCGATATAACTAAATAAATAAAGAAAAATAAAATAGGTGAAAATACATAAATAAAAAAATAAATAAAAATAATATAAAATAAATAAAAATAACATAAATAAAGATAAAAATAAATAAAAATAAGATAAATAGAAAATAAAAATAAATAAAGATAAAAAAATAAATAATATATTAAAATAAAAAAAATAAAAATAAAAATGTAATTGAAAATGAATAAAATAAAATAATAATATATAAAGAAATGTAAGTAAATACATAAATAAAAGTAAATAAATAAAAAAAATATATAAAAGTAATTTACTTTTACATGCAAAAGTTATATAATCCTTAATTTTATTTTATAGCGGCACTCTTTTGTCACAAAGAACACCGGAAGCCGCTCTCCAGTTGTTCCAGCCTGCCTGTACCCGATGTTTTATTTCTTCGATACTTCATCCAGCATTAACAACGGATCCCAAATACTTAAAATTATCAACTCTCTTTATTGGTTCTCCCCTAAGCTGAATACTTGGTGGTACACATATATTCTGTCTTAGATCTATTTATTCTCATTCCTCTGTCTTCCAGTGCTTGTCTCCATCTTTCCAATTTCATTTCCAGATATTCCCTGCTCTCTGCGCACGGGACAATATCATCCGCATACAGTATGTTCCATGGTACTGCCTCCCTTACTTCCTCTATGATAACGTCCATCACTATGTTAAAAATAAATGGGCTCAGAGCCGACCCCTGGTGTAATCCTGCTCTCTCCTCAAAACCCTCCGTATCCCCAACACTGCTCCTCACTCTGGTAAATACATTCCGGTACATCTATATCAATCGCACATACTTCTCTGGCACCATCCCCTCCCTCAGGCTCCTCCATACCTCTTGTCTCGGGACTCGGTCATAAGCCTTTTCAAGGTCAATGAATACCATATGTAGGTCCCTTTGTTTTTCCCCGAATTTCTCCATTAGTTGTCTCAGACTAAATATACCATCTGTCGCTCCTCTTCCCTTCATAAATCCCATCTGCTCTTTGCCTATTTCTACTTCTTCTATTAGTCTGGCATCTATAACCCTTTCCAGTATCTTCAGAGTGTGGGACATTAGTTTAATACCCTTATAATTACCACACTCTTGGACATCTTTCCCTTTGAAGATTGAGATCAGTATACTCCCACGCCACTCATTTGGTATCCTTTCCTGCTCAAGGATATTTATCATAAGATCGTAAAGTAAATTATATCCGGTCCTTCATCCCCTAATGCCTTCCATGCCTCCACAGGTATCATGTCTGGTCCGGTTGCATTCCCATTCCTCATCGTCTTTAGTGCATCCAGCACCTCTGGCTTAGAAAACCTCATCACCATGCCAATGTTCACCTGCCATGCCTTCTTATTAGTCTATTATTTTCTTCATTTAACAGCTGTTCGAAATATTTTTTCCACCTCTTCACAATTCTTCCCCCTTTCTAAGTACTACCCCATCTTGATCTTTTATTTGTTTGACATGTGTAATATCTTTGGTGCTCTTATTTCCAGCCTTTGACAGCTTGATCATCTTATTTAATCCTTCCTTCGTCCCCAGCTCATTATACACATCATCATACGACTTTGCTTCAGCTTGGGCTACCACCTTTTTCACCACCTTGTTTTTCTCTCTAAACCGATCTCTGTCTTCCACTGACTGTGACTCTTCCCATCTTTTCTTTGCCTCCTTCTTATCTTTTACTACTTTCCCAATGTCTTCCTCCCACCACCAACTCCCTCTTTCCCTTTTTAGCTTCAAATCCATGCATAGCAGTCTGTGTTGGGGGGCTACATGGTCGCCTGGGATAACTTTGCAGTTCTTGACCTCCCCCAGCTTTATCCTTTTATATAGGAAGTAGTCTATCTGGGAGCATTTTCCCCCACTCCTATATGTTATCAGGTGTTCCCTTTTCTTCTTAAAGAATGTGTTTACTATTGCCATGTCGAGTGCCACAGCAAAGTCCACTACACTTTCTCCTTCTGGGTTTCTCTCCCCAATTCTATGGCCCCCATGCACCCGACCAATCGCCTCATTTTCACATCTGACATGGTCATTCAAATCTGCCCCCACTATCACCCTCTCATGTTCTTCCACTTCTTGCATTACTCCATCCATGTCTCTCCACAAATTTCCCTTCTCTTGTTCTGTGCAGCCAACTTGTGGTGCGTATGCACTTATAATATTCAGAATCTTCAATCTGACGATACGGTCATTCTTTCTTTTCACTTCTATCACTGTATTCCTCAGTTCACCAGACAGTACTATGCCAACTCCATTTCTGCCTTTTTATTTGCTCCACTATAGTACAGCTTATATCCATCACCCAATTCTTTAGCTTTATTTCCTTTCCATCGCGTTTCTTGCACACACAAAACATCTACTTTCTTTTTCCTCATCAGGTCAGCCAACTCGCTACCTCTCCCAGTCATGGACCCAACATTAAGCTGACATACTCTAAATCCAATGTGAGCTCGCTTCTTAGCTGCACTCGCTCCTTATGCAGTAGCCCTCGCCTTATCACAGAGTTAGGGCGATGTCTCTGTGCGTCGTTTATGGAGTACGCCCTAGCATTACCTCTTTCCATATTTCGGCTCATTCCAGGTTTTGGCACAGATTTTTACGGCCGGATGCCCTTCCTGACACCAACCCTCCCTATTTATCCGGGCTTGGGACCGGCACCCATAAGGATGGCTAGGTTATTTACTTTTAATTTTTATTTATATATTACCATTTATTTTATTTTTCTCTGTTTATTTATTTATTTTTATTCCATTTATTTACGTATTTATTATTATTTATCTATTTTTATTTATATTTATTTTTATTTATTATTCTTTATTTATTATGTATTGATATCTATTTATTTATTTCTATTCATTTCTTATACTTATTTTTAGTTATTTGTTTGGTTATTTTTATTAATACAAATAAATTAAGAAGAATAAATAAAAAATAAACGAAAATAAATAAGTTGAAATAAACATAGCAATTAAAAAATGAACAAAAACGATAATATATAAAAATAAGTAAATAATAAATAAATAAATAAAATAAATAAATATATTAAAATTAACAATTAAATTTAATAAAAACACATGAAAATAGATTAATAAAATAACCCAAAAATAAATAAAAAATAAATAAAAATAAAAAATAATTAAAAATCAATGTAAATAAATAAAAATAAATAAATAAATATCACTAAATAATAAATAATTAAAGGTAAATACAAAATAAATAAATATAAATAAAATATGAATAATACTATAGTAAATAGAATTGAATAAAAATAAACAAATAAAGGAAAAAAGTAAATGAAAATATAGGAAAAAAAATGAAAACAATATAAAATAAATAAAAATTAATAAAATAAATAAAATTAATAAAAATAAAAAACAGAAATAAACAAAAGATAAAATAAATATATAAAAATAAATAAAAAATAAAAAATAAAAAATAGAAATAAAATAAATAAATAAAAATACAAAAATAAATGAAAATAAATAAATATAAATAGCAAAAACAAAATTAAAAAAAGAATAAATAAATTAAAAAAATAAAAATCATTAAAAATAAATAAAAATAATTAAAAGAAAAAACAAAAATAAATAAAAATAAACGAATAATATAAAAAAAAAACTAAATAAAAAATAAATATAATGAAATAATAAAATAATCAAATATAAAACGAAAAAATGAATAAAAACGAAAAAATAAATAAAAATATATAAATAAATAAAAACAAAAATAAATGAATAAAAAAATTAATGAATAAATAAAAATAAACAAACAAATAAATAAATTTAGATACAAATAAGAAATAAAAATAAACAAAAGTAAGAATAAATAGAAATATAAATAAAAATAAAGAATAAAAATAAATAAATAAAGGTAAGTAAATAAAATTTATGAAGATAAATAAAATATACTAATAAAAAATGGAATATAAAAATATAAAAATTTAAATAAATGAGTAAAAATAATAAATAAATATGAATAAAAAATAAAAAAATTAAATTTAAAAAACTAATATAAATTATTAAATAAATAAAAATAACAAGAAAAAATAAATAAATGAATAATAATCAATAAAAGAATACAAATAAACTAAATAATAATAAACAAAATAAAAAAATAAATTAAATAAAAAGTTTAATACATAAAAATAAATAATAATAATAAAAAAAATTAAAATAAAGAAAAAGAAAAAAATAAAAGCAAAATAAATATAGAGGAATTACAATAAAAAATAAATAAAATATATAAAATAAATAAATAAAAATAAAAAATATAAAATAAATAATTAAAAAGTAATAAACAATAAATAAAAAAAAATAAATAATAAATAAAATTTAAAAATAAATAAAGAAATTAAACACATAAAAATAAAAACAAATAAAATTGAAAAAAATAATAAATAAATTATTAAAAAATAAATAAATAAATAAATGAAAAATCTAAAAAATAAAAAAAAAATAAAAATTATTTATAAAAAATCAATCAATCAATCAATTTAAAACAGATAAATATATAAAAATAAATAAATATATATAAAGTATTTACATAGATAAAAAATAAAAATAAATAAATAAAAATAAAAGAAAATAAATAAAAGTAAAATAATAAAAAAGAAATATTAAAAATAAATAAGAATAAATAAATATATATAAATAAAATCAAGTAAAAATAATTAAAAAATAAGATTAATAAAAATAAATAAATAGAAATGAATAAATAAAAATATATAATAAAAAATGAAAAAATAAATAAAAATAAAAAATAAATAAAAACTAATAAAGATAAGTAGAAAATTAATAAATGGTAATAACCAAAAAAATAATAAATAAAGAAAATAAATTGAAATTGAATAAATATAAATATAAATAAACAAAAATAAATAAAAATAAAAAATAAAAAATGAGAATAAATAAAAATAAATAATATACATAAATAAATATCATTAAATAAAAATATGTTATACCCACAGATTAAATACTTCTTTGAAGTATTACGTAACGTGCATTTGCGATCTACCTTCAGAAGGATATGGCGTTTCGACCCTGGTCCCACTCCCTGAACATTCCCCCTTAGGCCCCACACACCTTTCTTTTTCTCTCAGCGAGTCTTTCGCTGCACCGTTTCACGCATCCCCTCTCTCTCTCTCTCTCGAATGTCACAAAGATCTCTTTCTCTCTCTCTCGGCGTTCGCCTCACGCATTCTCTTTCTCTTGCATTCCACATTAAAGAAATGAAATGGATCATCTAAGGAAACGCAATCTTTCCTACAAAAATAGATTTATTATTTAAAGCAACCCAACAAGTAATGAATAAACAAAGCAAAGATTAAAATGCATCATAAATGAAATTATCAAGTAAAAAACATCTAACTCAAGATTTAGTCTCAGTCCAACTAAAAATCTGATTGTGGCTAATAGCCTGCAAATTCAAAAACTCTCACATACTCTATCTTAGACTTTGTAAGGTCTAGTCTCAAAAAGTCTACCACATGGGAAATTTAGACATTGCAAGGTTTGCATCTGTCTTTCTATAATCACACCACCATGATAACATCATGCCACACAATGTCATCACTACAACAATGTTCTCACCACTATGTTCCCACCACCGACATCTGTCGAAAGAATTAAGCACAAATAATAATCTCCCAAAAATATGCAAGTGCAAAACATAATAATAAAAAGTCTAAAATGCATGAGTAAATAGCCTACTGGTAAATAGAACACAATAAAATAGAATATTGAAATGGTAAAAAGTTATGTTCACTTCCCACACAAGTTCAAAAATGTCTTGAAACATGGTAAAAAACATAAGTTCACAATTCACACAGAAAAACGAAGAGTCTGAACTATACCTTATTCTGCCAATTCTAAGAGATTACAACACTCAAAGATAATGTCTTGACGATCTCGCTGTAGCTTCGCTAATGAACGATCGGACTAATTTTTGGGCAGAATTAGACACAAAATCTAGATTTTCTAACGTACGAACTCATGTACTCACATAGCGACTTGATCATATGACTCGCATACCAGAGCCAATATCGTGTGTTCATCAAACAAACGGCTGAAGTAACCAAACTATTTGCTGAATGCAACGATTTGCAACTGATTGCTTGACCCACTACCATCTTGCAGCAACTTCTCTTCCATCACACCTTATAACACAGTGATGTTAAAACGGCCATATTTTTCTAAAATAAATAAATAAAAATAAATAAATAAAAAAATTGCTAAAAACAAAAAAAAAATAAATTACTAAAAATAATAAGAAATGTAAACAAATTAATAAATATTAATAAGTACAAAAAATAAAATAAATAAAAATCTGTAAAGATAGAAAACATAATTAAATAACAAATAAAATAAATAGATAATAATAAATAAAAAATAAATAAATATCAATGAATAAATATAAATAAAAATAAATAAATACAAAGAAATAATAATAAATAAAAACAATAGATAGGCACTAAATAAATAAAGATCAATTTAATAAATAAATAATAATATATTTAAATAAAAACATAAAATAACATAAAAATATAAAAACAAAACTAAGTAATATTCAATAAATAAAATTAAAGCTTACTGAATAAGGAAAATAGATAAAATATAATGAAAAGATAATAAATAGATAAAAATAGGAACTACAACAAAATTAATAAGAATGATCAAAATTATATAATTAAAAATAAATTAATATAAGTTGATTGAATGAAATACATAAAATTTTTTTTAAAGTATATGATGATAAAAAACATATAAATAAAAATGCATAAAAAATAGATAATAAATAAAGAAAATAAGTAAAATACATAAATAAATATAAATAAAAATAAAAAAAAAATACAAAAAAATTATCAATAATTACAATTAAATACCTACCAATAAAAAAATAAAAAAATAATGAAAAGTAATAAATAAAATTTATAAAAATAAATGAAAATAGATAAATAAAAATATCCAAATAAAGAATAGAAATAAAAAAATAAATAAAAATGAATGTAAATAAACAAATACAAATAAATAAATGAAAATAAATAAAAATATATGAAAATATAAAAAAATAATTAAACAAACAAATAAAAAAAAAGAAATATATATACATATATATATATATATATATATATATATATATATATATATATAACAAATATAGATAAACAAAAATAAATAAAAAAAAATAAATAAAAAAAAATAAAAACATAAATTGAAATAAAAAACAAATAAATAAGAATAATATAATAAATAAAATAAAATAAATAGATGAAAATAAATAAGTAATAATGAATAAATATAAGTAAAAATAAATAAATACAAAAAAAAATAATAAATAAAAATATAAAATAAATAAAGAAAAATCAATAATAATAAAAAACAAATATGTTAAAATACAAATATAAAATAACATATAAAAAAAGTAAATAATAATCAATAAATAAAATTAAAAATTACTGAAAAAAGGAAAATAAATATAAAGTAATAAATAGATAATTAACAGACAAAAAAAAAATACAACTAAATTAATAACAATGAACAAAATTAAATAAATTAAAATATATTAATATAAATTAAATAAATAATAATAAATTAAAAAAATAAAAAGTAATTGATGATAAAATACGAATTAATAAAAATACATAAAAAATAAATAAATAAATAAATAAATAAATAAATAGATAATAATTTGTTTGGTTATTTTTATTTATCTTTTTATTTTTAGTTTTAGTTTTATATTTTTATATTTTTCTTTTTATTTATTATAATTTGTTGTATTTATTTATTTCGTTAATTATTTATTTTTATGTATTATTTTTGTTTATCCTAATTATTTTCATTTACTTACTTTTTTATTTGCGTTAATTTTTTATTTATTTATTTGCATTTATATATATATATATATATATATATATATATATATATATATATATATATATATATATATATATATATATATATATATATATATATATATATATATATATATATATATATATATATATATATATATTATTTGCATTTATATGTTTATTTATTTATTTTTATTTATTTAACTCTATTTTTAATCGTTTATTTCTGTTTTTATTTATTCTTTTATTTTTCATTAATTTTAGGCATTTTTATTTTTTATTTAGTGTTATATAATTTTATTTATTTGGTTTTATTTATTTTTATTTTTTACTTTCATCGATTTTTATTTATCTTTATTGATTTTAATTTTTATTTTTATTTTTTTTTCATATATATTATTTTTTTTATTTAGTTTATATTATTTTTTTATTTATTTATTTGGTTATTTTTATTTATCTACTTTCATTTATTTTTATTAATTTTATTTATTTTTAATCATTTTTTCATTTATTTATTTACATTTATTTATTTTTAATTATTTATACTTATTTATGGGGTATTTATTTATTGTTTTTATTTATTTATTTATTTATTTTATAAAAAAAATTAAAATCAATAAAGATAAATAAAAATCGATAAAAGTAAAAAATAAAGATAAATAAAACTAAATAAAATTAAATAAAACTAAATAAAAAATAAAAATGCCTAAAATTAATTAAAAATAAAACATAATTAAAAATAGAAATAAACGATTAAAAGTAAAGTTAAATAAATAAAAAAAGAAAAAAAATATATATATAAATAATTATATATATATATATATATATATATTATATATATATATATATATATATAATTATTTATATATATATTTTTTTTCTTTTTTTATTTATTTAACTTTACTTTTAATCGTTTATTTCTATTTTTAATTATGTTTTATTTTTAATTAATTTTAGGCATTTTTATTTTTTATTTAGTTTTATTTAATTTTATTTAGTTTTATTTATCTTTATTTTTTACTTTTATCGATTTTTATTTATCTTTATTGATTTTAATTTTTTTTATAAAATAAATAAATAAATAAATAAAAACAATAAATAAATACCCCATAAATAAGTATAAATAATTAAAAATAAATAAATGTAAATAAATAAATGAAAAAATGATTAAAAATAAATAAAATTAATAAAAATAAATGAAAATAGATAAATAAAAATAACCAAATAAATAAATAAAAAAATAATATAAACTAAATAAAAAAAATAATATATATGAAAAAAAAATAAAAATAAAAATTAAAATCAATAAAGATAAATAAAAATCGATGAAAGTAAAAAATAAAAATAAATAAAACCAAATAAATAAAATTATATAACACTAAATAAAAAATAAAAATGCCTAAAATTAATGAAAAATAAAAGAATAAATAAAAACAGAAATAAACGATTAAAAATAGAGTTAAATAAATAAAAATAAATAAATAAACATATAAATGCAAATAAATAAATAAAAACGGAACGCAAATAAAAAAGTAAGTAAATGAAAATAAATAAGATAAACAAAAATAATAGATAAAAATAAATAAATAAATAAACGAAATAAATTAATACAATAAATTATAATAAATAAAAATAAAAATATAAAAAATATAAAGTTAAAATAAAAAATAAATAAAAATAATCAAACAAATATAAAATAAATAAATAAATGAAAAAAATTAAATAACTGAAAATACATAAAATAAAAACAAATAAATAAATAAAAATAAATAAATAAATAAATAAAAATAATTAAACAAGTGAATAAATAAATAAATAAATAAATTATAGTAAATAAATATAAATAAAGAATTACATAAAATAAATAAATTAATTAATTAATAATTATTAAACAAAAAAAACAAATAAATAAAAATAAAAATAAATATATAAATACAAATAAGTAAATAAATAAAAATAAATAAAATTAACAGATGAAGATAAAAAAAATATATAAATAAATAAATAAATAAATAAAAATAAAGTGAATAAAAATAAATCAAAAATTCAATAAATAAAAAGAAATAAAACAAAATTAAATAAATAAAAAGAAATAAAACAAAATTAAATAAATAAAAATAAAAAATGAAAAAATAATAATAAATAAAATGAATAAAATAAAAAAAAATATATAGGAGAAAATAAAAATTAATTGAAGTAAATAAATAAATAGATAAATATAAATGAAAATAAAAGAAATAATTAATAAAAACAAAATCAATATATACATAAATAAAAAATAGGAAATAAATAAAAATAAATAAAAATTTAAAAACTAAACTAAACAAATTATTGAATAAATAAAAAAATAGATTAAATAGTAAACAAAAAACAAATAAAAATAAATAAATAAATAAATAAATAAAAATAATAAAAACTGAAAAAAATAAATAAAAAGCAAAAATAAATATAAATGAATAAAAAATAAAAAATAAAGATAAATAACAAATTGAATAAATAAAAATAATAAAAAAAATAAATATAAAACATAAAATTGAATAAATAAATAAATATAAATATAAATAAACAAAATATATATAAATTAAATGAAGAAAAAATGAGAACAAATAAGAATAAATAATATAAATAGTTAAATTAATTAAATAAAAATAAATTAAAATAAATAAATTAATTACTTAATAAAAACCAATAAAAATAAATTACTAATAATAATAAAAAATTTAAACATGAATATATAATAGTAAATTAGAAAATAAAAATAAAATAAAAAAATAAATAAAAATTTAAAAAAATAATTAAATGAATAAAGAAAATCAATTAAAATAAAACAAATAAATATAAAAAAATTGAAAAAGCATGTATAAGTAAACAAAGTAAATAAAAATACATATGCAAATTAAAATAAAAACAAATAAATAAATATAAATATATTAGAATAAATAATAATAAATAAAATAAATAAATAAAAATAAATAAATACTTAAAAATATATATAAATAAAAATAAGCAAATACAAAGAAATAATAGTAAATAAAAATAATAGAAAATGAATAGATAAAAATCAATAATAATAAATAAATAATAATATATTAATATAAATATATAAAATGACATAAAAAATTAAAATAAAAAAAACTAAATAACAATCAGTAAATAAAATTAAAAGTGACTGAAAAAAGGAACAAGAATAGAAAGAAATAATATAGATAATACATATATAAAAATAAAAATTACAAATAAATTAATAAGAATGAACAAAATTAACTAAATAAGAATAAATTATAGTAATTTAAATAATTAAAAATAAATAAAGAAAATTCAAAAAGTAAATGATGATAAAAAATAATTTAATGAAAATACATAAATAGATAGTGAATAAATAAATAAATAAATAAATAAATAAATATAAATAAATAAAAACAAATAAATAATACACAAATAAGTATAGATAATTAAAACTAAATAAATATAAATAAATGAATAAATAAATAATTAAAAATAATAAATGAAATTAATAAAAAGAAATGAAAATAGAGCAATAAAAATAACCAAATAAATAAATCAAAATAAATAAAAATAAATATATGAAAATAAATAAATAAAAACGAATGTAAATAAACAAATAAAAATAAATAGATAAAAATAAATTTAAATAATAATTAAAACTAAATAAATAGTAATAAATAAGTATATAACACTGACTGTAAATAAATAAATACATAAAGAAAAATAAAAGAAATGAAGATATGTACATAAAAATAAGTAAATAAAAAATAATATAACTAAATAAAAAATATATATAAAAAAAATAAATAAATAAAAATAAAAAAGTAAATTTCAATAAAAATATGTAAAAATCAATCAAAATATACAAAAATAAATCAATGTAAAAAATAAAAATAATTAAAAGTAAAAAAAATTAAAATAAATAAAACTACATAAATGAAATAAAATAAAACTAAATAAAATAAATAAAAATTGCTAAAAAGTAATTAAAACTAAAAAATTAAATAAAAAATAATCGATTAAGAATAAAGTTAAATAAATAAATAAAAATAAATAAATATATATATAAATGCAAATAAATAAATAAAAAATAAACAAAATAAAAAAGTAAGTAAATGAAAATAAATAAGATAAACAAAAATAATAAATAAAAGTAAATAAATAAATAAATAAGCGAAATAAATAAATAAAATAAATTATAATACATAAAAATAAATAACTAAATATAAAATAAATATTAAAAAAAAATTAAATAAATGAAAATAAATAAAATAAATAACGAATAAATATAAATAAATAAATAAATAAAATACATAAATAAATGAAAATAAATAAATAAATAATTATAAAAAACAAATGAATATATAAATAAATAAATATATAACGAAATAAATAAATATAAATAAAGAATTAAATAAAATAAACAAATTAATTAATTGATAAATTATTAAATACAAAATAAATAAGGAAAAATAAAAATAAATGTATACTACAAATAAATAGGTTAAAATAAATAAATAAGACAAATAAATAAAAGTTAAAAAATGTATATAAATAAATAAATAAATAAATAAATAAATAAATAAATAAATAAATAAATAAATAAAAGGGTAATAAAAATAAATATATTTAAATAAAAAGAAATAAAACAAATTAAATAAATAAAAAGATATAAAAGAAATTAAATGAATGAAAGTAAAAATTAAAACGCCGACTTTGAGGCCCCGTAGCTGAGAGGGGAACCCTGCTTTGGACAAGAGGCTCCGAATGGACTCCCGGTATTTTGGTCCATTTTATTGGAAAAAGCAAACAGAAGGTAAATAAATTGAGTCATTTTCGAATTATGGAAGTCTGAATTTGCATAGATTGTTTGGTGGAAACTGGAAATATTCGCCCCCAAAAATTTTGAAACCTGAAAATTAATGAAATCATACTAAGAAGAGTTGGTTAGGTCGCAAATTGTGAGAAGTTTCGTTTCCGGGTGGCTAGACTTTTTTTTTTTATTATTTACCCTAGTTTTAGAAAATGCCACCTTTACAATGCAATGCAAGGCTCCTGGTTAAATTGGGTCCCTGGGCCCCATAATCAAACCCACAAAAAGGACCCCTTACCAAAGATTTCCTCTGGAATCGTCTGAGGTGGCCATTATTACATGAATGACTATGGCTTAGTTTTAGAAAATGACACCGCCTTCTCACTGGCTCGAAAATCCTCACTGAAGACTTCTCCTTCTTCACTGAAGACTCTTGCTTCAACAGTATGACAGGTGTAATTTTTGAATTGCAAGGTTCACTTCTATCATTTATATGGCTGGTAGCCTTGCATCATTGGCACTGTGTCGATAGTATTCCATATGTCATTTTTCAATTTCAAGGTTCCAGTAGCCTTGTAGGTGATACAGGTGGCATTTTTAAATTTCAAAGTTCATATCTAAAAACCAAAAAAGGCCAACTTTGAGGCCCCATAGTTGAGAGGGGAATCCTGCCACGGCAATGAAGCTCAGAATAGACCCCCCCGCATTATGGTCCGTTCTATTGGAAAATGAAAATTACAGGTCAATACTTCGAGTCATTCTCGAGTTATGGAAGACTGAATTTTGATTGTAAACATTCCAAGGCCTACTTTTGTAATGAATACTATATCTGTACCTGTTTAACTGTGATAAAACCAAGACGTAGTTGCGTAGAGAAAGGAGAGAGTCACAGTGTTTTGTTTTTCGTATCATTTGTTGACGCAGTTCTGTCAAAGCAAAACAAGAGACACAACGCCTGAGCGAAAGAGGTCACATGGCTATCTGTTGTCAGTTCGCTATATAACTGAATAACATTTATCTTTTTTTTAACAACATTATCTGTTCTGTTTCAAGTCGGAAACGACAATTGATTATTTATCATTAAAGATATTAATCATTACTTGTGCTTTACATGCTTTGATTCACATTTATGTTTCAAAATGTGTGCGTGCGCGTATCTGTGACGCGCAAGCATGAGTGTAACCTGATTCACCACTTGGGGGATTCAAGCGCAGGTTGTGGGAGCGGTAACAAGCTACTTTTGTACTAAGATATATATAATAAACCAAAAAAATGGACTTGTGTTCATCTTAACACTTTCTCCTGACTTAACAAACCCGTGAGGGTCTTCGAGGGAAGTCTTCACGACACTTTGAGGCCCCGTAAAAGAAAGTGGAACCTTGCCCCGGTCATGAGTCCCCAAATGGACACCCAGTATTTTGGTCAGTTCTTTAAAAAATGCAAATTTCAGATCAAAACGTCGAGGCATTCTTAATTTATGGAAACCTGAATTTTTATTTTATAAATTAAAACGGCCGACTTTGAGGCCCAGCAGCTGAGAGGGGAACCCTGTCACGGACATGAGACTCCAGATGGACCCCAACTCTTTTGGTCCGTTCTCTCAAAATCGCAAATTTCAGATCAATACTTCGAGGCATTCGTGAGTTATGGAACCCTGAATCTTTACTGTAAAGATAAAACGCCCACTTTGAGACCCGTAGCTGAGAGTGGAACCCTGTCACGAACATGAGGCTCCAAATTGATCCCCATTATTTTGGTCCGTTCTATTAAAATTTAGAATTTCAGATCAATACGTCGATGCATTCTTGAGTTATGGAAGCCTGAATTTTTACTGTAAAAATTAAAAGGACAAATTTGAGGCCCCGTAGCTGAGACGGGAACCCTAATTTGGACATGAGACTCCAAATGGACTCCCGGTGTTTTGGTCCATTTTTTTGGAAAAAGCAAACGGTAGGTAAATAAGTTGAATCATTCTCGAATTATGGAAGTCTGAATTTGCATAGATTGTTTGGTGGAAACTAGAGATATTGGCCTAAAAAAAACTTTGAAACCTCAAAGTTAATGAAATCATACTAAGAAGAGTTGGTTAGGTCGAAAATTGTGAGAAGTTTCGTTTTTGTGCGGCTGGACTCTTTTTTTTTTTTTTTTTTTTTTTACCCTAGTTTTAGAAAATGCCACCTTCACCATGCAATATAAGGCTCTTGGCTAAACTGGGTCCCTGGGCCCCATAATCAAACTCACATAAAGGACCCCTTACCAAATATTTCCTCTGGAATCGCCGGAGGTGGCCATTATTACATGAATGACTATGGCCTAGTTTTAGAAAATGACACCGTCTTCGCACTGGCTCCAAAATCCTCACTTAAGACACCTTCTTCTTCACTGAAGACTCTTGCTTCAACAGTATTACAGGTGTCATTTTTGAATTGCAAGGTTCATTTCTATCATTTATATAGCTGGTAGCCTTTCATCATTGGCACTGTGTCGGAAGTATTCCATGAGTCATTTTTCAATTTCAAGATTCCTGTAGCCTTGTAGGTAATGCAGGTGGCATTTTTAAATTTCAAAGTTCATATCTAAAAATTAAAAAAGCCCAACTTTGGGGCCCCATAGTTGAGAGGGGAATCCTGTCACGGCAATGAGGCGCAGAATAGACCCCACGTATTTTGGTCCGTTCTATTGGAAAATGAAAATTACAGGTCAATACGTCGAGTCATTCTCGACTTATGGAATCCTGAATTTTGATTGTAAACATTCCAAGGCCTACTTTGAGGCTCCGTAGCAGAAAGAGGAACCTTGCCCCGGTCATGAGTCCCCAAATGGACCTCCACTCTTTTGGTCCGTCCTGTTAAAAAATACAAATTTCAGTTCAAAGGTCGAGGCATTCTTGATTTATGGAAGCCTGAATTTTATTTTATAAATTATAACGGCCAACTTTGAGGCTCCATAGCTGAGAGGGGAACCCTGCCACGGACATGAGACTCTAAATGAACCCTCACTCTTTTGGTCCGTTCTCTTAAAATTGCAAATTTCAGATAGATACGTTGAGGCATTCCTGAGTTATGGAAGCCTGAATTTTTATTGTAAAAATTAAAACGCCGTCTTTGAGGCCCCGTAGCTGAGAGGGGAACCCTGCTATGGACATAAGGCTCCAAATGGACTCCCGGTATTTTGTTCCTTTTTGTTGGAAAAAGCATTCACGCATTATATTTTTATTTATTTTATTGATTTTTAAAATTTATTTTCATTTTTATATTTTTATTTATTTTCATTTATTTATCTTTATTTATTTTGTTTTTTATATTTTTATTTATTGACTCTTATTTATTTTTATTTATTGATTTTTATTTATTTCTAATTATTTTCATTTTATTTATTTATTGATTTTTACTTGTTGTTTTGATTTTTTATTAATTTTCATTTATTTATTTTAATTTATTTTTTTACTTTAATTTATTTTATTAATATTTTGTTATTTTTATTTATTTTTTTTATTCAAATTTTTATATATTTAATAGGATATTTTTATTGATTTTTATGTACTTAACTTATTTATCTCATTTATTTATTTTCTATTTTTTTTATTTGTATTTATCTTATTTATTTTAGATTTTAATCATTCATTATATTTATTAATTTTTTATTTATTTTTATTATTGTTCATATTTTTACGTTTTACATTTGTTTATTTATTTATTTTTATGCTTTTATTTCATCATTATTTAGTGTTTACTTAGTTTTATTTCTTTTTATTTCTTCATTTTTCTTACTTTTATTTTTTAATATTTGCATTTTCTTTTTACATTATATCTATTTCTAATTTTTTAATTTATTTTATTCAATTTTATTTATACTATTTATATTTATTTATTTTTATTTATTTATATGTATTTTTACTTTTTATCTTTATATTTCTTTTTTATTTCTAGTATTTATTGTTATTTATTTTTATTTATATATTTTTTATTATTTTTATTTATTTTATTTATTTTTGTTTTTCTAATTTAATTCGTTTTATTTATTTAACTTATTTTTATTTATTTTATATTATTTTTATTCATTTATTATTATTTATATATTTTCATTTATTTTATTTTTCTCTGTTTATTTATTTATTTTTATTCAATTTTATGTATGTGGTTATTATTAATTATCTACTTTTTATTTATTTTATTTTTATTTCTTTTTCTTTTTTTGTTATGTATTGATATTTATTTATTTATTTCTATTAATTTTTATATTTATTTTTATTTATTTATTTGGTTTTTTTCATTAATACAAATAAATTAAGAGTAAAAAATAAATAAAATAGGTAAAAATAAATAAAATAGATTAAAATAAATCTAACAATTAAGAAATTAACAATGATGAAAAATGACAATATATATAGACATGTAAATAATAAAAAAAAATAATGAATTATAAATAAATAAAATTGAGTAAATAATAATACATAAATATAAATAATTTAAAAAATAAATATAAATAAATAAATAAAATATTCAAATTAATAAATACAATTAAGAAAAATGAATGAAAATAGATTAATAAAATAACCAAATAAATAAATAAAAAAGGAAATGAAAAAATAATGTAAATAAAGACATGAAAAATAAATAAATATCACTGTAACAAATAATTCAAAGTACAGTAAATACAAAATAGAAAAAATATAAATAAAAAAAGAATAATAATAATAAATAAGTAAATAAAATTGAATTAAAATGAATAAACAAATAAAGAAAAAATAAATCAAAATATAGATATAAAAATAAATAAATAAAAATAAAATCAAATAAATAAAAATTAATAAAATAAATAAAATGATAAAAAATAAGAAATAAAAGTAAATAAAATAAAAAATAAATATAATAAAATAAATAAATAAAATTAAAGAAAAAACATAAAAAATAAAAATAAATAAGTAAAAATACACAAATAAATAGAAATAAATAAATATAAGTAGCTTAAACAAAATTAAATAAAAATAAATAAATTAAAGTTAAAAAATAAAAATCAATAAAAATAAATAAATATAAATAAAAGTAAAAATTAAAATAAATGAAAATAAACAAATAAAATAAATAAAACTCAATAAAAAATAGATAATAATGAAACAAAAAATAAACAAATATACAGCGAAAAGTAAATAAAAATGAAAAAAATATATAAATAGATAAAAACAAAAATAAATGAATTAAAAAAACTAATGAATAGATAAAAATAAATAAATAAATAAATTTAAATACAAGTAAAAAAATAAAAACAAACACAAATAAGAGTAAATAAAAAATAAATAAAAATAAAAAATAAAAATAAATAAATAAATAAAGATAAATAAATAAAATTTATGAAGATAAATAAAAATATACTAATCAAAATTAAAAAAAAAATAGAATATAAAAAAATATGAAAATTAAAATAAATAAAAAAGTAATAAATAAGTATAATGAAATAAAATAAAAAAATAGAATTAGAATAAAAAAATGAATATATACTAAATAAATAAAAATAACAAGTAAAAATAATAAACAAATAAAAATAAATAAATGAAAATAAATGAAATAGATAATAATAAACAAAATAAAGAAATAAAATAAAAAGGTTAATAAATAAAAATAAATAATAATAAATAAATAAAAGATAAAGATAAATAAAACATAAATAAAAATGAACACAAAATAAATAAAATAGACAATACATTAAAAAAACGAATAAAAATAAAAAATAGAATAAAATAAAAGAAAAATGAATTGAAAATAAATATATAAGAAGAAAAACAAATAAAAAGTTAAGAAAATGTAATAAATAAATTCATAAAAAATAAACAAATAAATAAATAAATAAATACATGAATAGAAAAATTTCAAAAATTAGAAAAAATGATAAAAATCATTTATTAAAAATCAATCAATCAATTTAAAATAGATAAATATATAAAAAAATATATATATATATATATATATATATATATATATATATATATATATATATATATATATAAATAGTTAAATAAATAAATAAAAAAAATAAATAAAAATAAAAAAAATAAGTGAAATAATTAAAAAGAAAAAATAAAATATTTAATAAATAAAACAAAATGAATATACATAGATAAAATTAAATAAAATAATTAAAAATATATAATATTAATAAAAATAAATAAATACAAAAAATAACTAAAATTAATAATAAAAAATGAAAAAAATAAGAAAATAAGAAATAAATGTAAAAAATAAATAAATGAAAAAATAAAGATAAATAAAAAATCTAATAAATAAAAATAAGCAAAAAAATAATAAATATTAAAAATTAAATATAAATTGAATAGATATAAAAATAAATAAACAAAAATGAATAAAAATAAATAAATAAAAATGAGAATAAAAAGAATAAATAATATATATAAATAATATAATTAAATAAAAATAAATAAAAAATAAATAAATAAAAAATAAAAAAAATAACATAACATAAAAAATAAAAATAAAAAACTTAATAATAATCAATAAATAAAGTTAAAAATGACTGAAAAAAGGAAAGTAAATAAAAAGTAATAAAAAGATAATAAATAGATAAAAATAAAAAACAACTAAATTAATAAGAATGAATAACATTAAATGAATAAAAATAAATTAATATAAAAAATTAAATGAAAAAAATAAATAAAACTTTTTTAAAGTAAATGATGATAAAAAATAAATTAATTAAAACGCATAAAAAAGATAATAAATAAATAAATAGAATAAATAAATAAATAAATACAAATAAAAACAAAAAAAAATACCTACATAATTAACAATAATTAAAAATAAATAAATATAAATAAATAAGTAAAAAATAATTAAGAATGGTAAATAAAATTTATAAACATAAATCAAAATAGATAAATAAAAATAACCAGATAAAATGAATAAAAATAAATAAATAATAATAAATAAGTACATAGCATTGACTAAAAATAAATAAAAACACAAAGAAAAATAAAGGAAATGAAGATATATAAATAAAAATAAGTAAATAAGAAATAATATAAACTAAATAAAAATAAATAATTTATATGGAAATAAATAAAAATAAAAATATAAAAATCAATAAAAATAAATAAAAATAAATGAAAGTAAGAAAATAAAAATAAATAAAACTAAATAAATAAAATTAAATAAAACTGAATTAAAAATAAATAAAGATGCCTAAAAAGTAATCAAAAATAAAAATAAATAAAAATAAATATGAACGATCAAAAATAAAGTTAAATAAATAAATAAAAAATAAATATACATAAAAGGAAATAAATAAATAAAAACTAAAGACAAATAAAAAAGTCAGTAAATTAAAATAAATAAGATAAACAAAAATACTAGATAAAAATAAATAAATAAATAAATAAATAAATAAATAAATAAATAAATAAATAAATAAATAAATAAATAAATAAATAAATAAAAAAGCGAAATAAATAAATAAAAAAAATAGATAAATAAAATTATAGAATTAAAATTATAAAAATAAAAAATAAAAAAATAAATAAAAAATAAAAAAATTAAATAAATGAAAATAACTAAAATAAAAAACATATATAAATAAATAATAAATAAATAAATGGAAATAAATAAATAAATAATTAAATATAAATAAACAGATGAATAAATAATACATAAATAAAAAAATAAATAAATACAAATAAAGAATTAAATAAAATAAATAAATTAATCAATTATTTAATTATTAGGTTAAAAAACAAATAAATAAAAATAAAAATAAACATGTAAATACAAATAAATAAATAACAACAAATAGACAAAATAAATAAATGAAAATAGAAAAGTATATAAGTAAACCAATAAAAATAAAATTAAATAAAAATAATTATATTTAAATAAAAAGAAATTTAAAAAATTAAGTAGATAAAGTAAATAAGAATATATCGAAATAAAAAAAATAAAAACACATAAAAATAAAATCAAATAAATAAAAGTAAATAAAATAAATAAAATAAAATAGAATAAATGAGAGTAAATAAAAATTAATTAAAGTAAATAAATAAATAAATATAAAGAATAACAGAAATAATAAGTAAAAATAAAATAAATAAAAATAAAGATAAAAAGAAAAAAGTAAATGAAAATAAAAAATTAAAAAATTATTAAATAAACAAAAAAATAGGTGAACAGTAAACAAAAAATAAATAAAAATAAAATAAATAGAAATAACTAAAAAAATAAAGATAAAGAAATAAATAAAAATTAATACATATATAAACGAAAAAATAAATTAAAAACTAGGAAATAATAATAAATAAATTAATAAAAAATAAATAAAATATAGAAATAAAAAATGAAAAACTAATAAAAAATGAGGAAAAAATAATAATTTAATAAAAAATATAAATAATTTAATAAATAGATAAAAAATCATGTAAAATGAACAGGGAAATGAATATAAAATAATTAAATAAACAAAGCTTTATAAATAATAAAAAATAAATAAATAAAAAAATTAAATAAAGTAAAATAATAAATAAAAGTGCTTAAATAAAAATAAAAATATATAAATAAAAAAGGAATTAAACAAAAATTTATAACAAATAAACAAAATAAATATTAATAAAAATAAATTGTTATACAAATAAAAGAAAATATAGTATATAAAAATAAGTTAATAAATAAATATAAATAAAAATTAAAAAATATAAAAAATAAATAAAAATTTAATAAAGAAAAATAAATGAAAAAATAAATAAAAACAAGAATGAAAATAAATAAATAAATGTAAATACAAATAAAAAAATAAATATAAATAATTCAATAAAAAAATAAATATAGATAATTAAATAAAAGGAAATGAAAATAAATAAAAATAAAATAAATTATAAGGTAAAAATAAGTAAATAAAAATGAATACAAATAAATAAAAAAATGACAAATAAATAAAAAAAATTTAATAAATAAAAATATGAATACATGAAAAAATAATAATAAATAAATATAAGTAAATAAAATAAAAAAAAACATAAATAAAATAAATAAAAAAAGAAATATAAAAATAAATAAATAAAAATAAAAAATAGAAATAAATAAAAATAAATGAATGAAAATAGATAAATAAATCTAAATACATAAAAATGAATAATTAAAAATAAAAAATAATAAATATAAATAAACGAAAATAATTAAATAAAAATAAATAATAAAAATAAAAATATAAAATAAATAAAAATAAAAATAAATGAATAAAAAGGAATAAAAATAAATAAGTAAAAAAGATAAACATGAATAAATACAAATAAATGAAATGAATAACTAAAGATAAATAAAAAAAATTTTTATTATGGTAAATAAAAAGTAATTAAATAAAATTAGTAAATAATAAAAAAATTAAATAAAACCAATAAAAAATTATTAGGCCTATACAATAAAGCATAAATAAATATAAATAATTAAAAATAAATTGTTATATAAATAAATAAGATTAAATTTAATAAATAAAATTAATAAAAATAAATTAAAATAGATAAATATAAATAACCAAATAGAAAAATAAAAACAAATAAACAAAAATAATTAAAAATAAGTAAATAAAAACATGTTAATAAAAAATAAAAAAATAAATATATATGATAAAAAATACAAATTAATAGATAATGAAGAAGTAAAAAAATAAATAAAAATATTAAATTATAATTAGAAAACTAAATTAAATAGTTATGAATAAATAAGTGAATAAATAAGTGAATATATATATAGATAAAAATTAATAAATAAAAAATATTATTTAAAAAATGTAAAAAAAAATAATATTCAACGGGAAAATCAATTTAAAAAATCACCTAAAAATAGGAAAATGAATTTCATATAAAAATCTAAAATATAAACTTGTATTTCAATAAACTATTTTTTGGGAATTTTGCCTTTTTTATGACTGATTTTAGTTCATCGTTTTCTGATATATTCTTATAACCTAGTTTTCTTTAATTGATTTTTATTTAAATTTTATTTATTTATTTATTTATTTTTTATTTCTTTTGTTTGTATTTATTTTTATCTATTTATTTATTTTTATTTATTTTCATGTAATTTTATTTGTTTTATTTTTTATTTAATTATTTTAATTTTAGTTTTTTAATTTTTTTTTTCATTCATTTTGATTTTTATATTTCAATTTATTGATTTTTATTGATTTTTATTTATTTTCACTTAATTATTTTTAATTATTTGTTAATTTTTATTTGTGGTTTTTATTTATTTTATTAATGTTCATTTATTTATTTTAATTGTTTTTGTTACTTTTATTTATTTTATTTATATTTATTTATCTATTTTTTATTTATTTTTATTTTTATATTTTCTGTATATTAATTTTTATGTCTTTATTAGTATATTTTTAATTATTTTTATATATTTAATTTATTTATATTTATTCATTTATTTTTATCTTTATTTTTGTTTTTATTTATAAGTTATTTTTATTTATTTGTATTGTTTTTTATTTTTATTCATATTTTTGTTTTATATTTGTTTATTTATTTTTATTATTTTTTATCATTAATTATCTTTATTGAGTTTTATTTATTTTTATTTATTAATTTTTATTCATTTTTGTTTTTGTTATTTAATTTATTTTTATTTATTTTATTTCTTTTATTTAATTTATTTATAGTATTTATATTTATTTATTTTAATTTATTTATGTATTTTTAATTATTTATTTTATATTTATTTTTTATTTTTCATAATTTATTATTTTTTATTTGTTTTATATTATTTTTTATTTTATTTAATTTTGTTTTTTAGTTTTATTAGTTGTATTTATTTTTATTTATTTTAAACTTTTTTATTTAGTTATTTTTATATATATATTTTCATTTTTTATTTTTCTCTATTTATTTATTTATTTTTATTGAATTTTATTATTATGTATCTATTTTATATTTATATTTATTTTTCGTTTATTTTTTTTATTATGTATTAATATGTATTTATTTATTTCAATTTATTTTCTACATTTATTTTTATTTATTTATTTGGTTATTTTTATTAATACAAATAAATTAAGGAGAATAAATAAAAAATATTAAAATAAATAAAATAAATTAAAATAAATAAAAAATTAACAAATACACAATTGTAAATTAAAAATGATAATAAATAGAAATATATAAATAATAAATAAATAAATAAATAGACAAATATAAATAAGTAAAAAGGAATAAATAATAATACATAAAAAATATAAATAATTAAAAACAAATTAATATAAATAAATAAATAAAATATAAAAATAAATAAAGTTAATAAAGATAAATGAAAATAGATTAATAAATAACCAAATAAATAAATAGAAAATAAATAAAATAAATAAATAAATAAAAATAAATAAATAAATATCACTAAGTAAGAAATAATTTAAAGTAAAAAAAAAAAATAAAAGTAAATAAAAAAGGAAATATAATAAATAAGTAAATAAAATTGAATAAAACGAAATAAAAAAAAGAAATAATTGAAAATGAATAAATAAATAAAATATAAAATAAATAAAAATTAAAATCAAGAAAATAAAAGAAAATAAAAAATAAAAAAAAAATAAATAAATATAAATAGTATAAACAAAATTAAATAAAAATAAATAAATAAAAATAAAAAATAAAAATCAATAAAAATCAATAAATATAAATAAAAGCAAAAATAAAATAAAATAAAATAAATAGATAAAATAAATAAAACTAAATGAAAAATAAACAATTATAAAATAAAAAAAATAAACGAATATAGAACAAAAAACTTGATAAAAATAAAAAAATAAACAAAAAAATTAATAAAAATAAATGAATTAAAAAATTAATGAATAATAAAAAAAATAAATATAAATACAAATAAATAAATAAATAAAAATAAACAAATATAAGAGTAATTAAATATATAAATAAGATAAATAAATAAATATAGATAAATAAAATTTATAAAGATTAAGAGAAATATACTAATAATAATATAAAAATCAAAATATAAAAAATATAAAAATATAAATAAATAAATAAAATTAATAAATAAATATAAATGAAATAAAAAATTTAAAATGAAATTAAAATAAATAAATGAATATAAATTGAATAAATAAAAATAAGTAAAAATAAATAAGTAAAAAAATTAATTAAAATAAGATAAATATTAAAAAACAAAATAAAAAATAAAAAAATAAAAAGGTTAATAATAAAAAATAATAGTTTAATAAATAGATAAAAAATAAAAATAAAATATACAAAAATAAAAACAAAATAAATAAGAAGATAAATAAAATAAAAAATATATAAAAATAAATAAAAAATAAATTAACATAGATAATTAACAAATAAAAAATGATAAAAATTAATAAAAATAAAAAAAAAATAGAATAAAAAAATAAATAATAAATGAAATTTAAAAAATAATAAATAAAAATAAATACATAAATAAGGAAATAAATGAAATAAATTTATAAAAATTTAAAAAATACTAAATATTATTTATCAAAAATCAATCAGTCAATGAATCAATCAATTTAAAATAGATAAATATATACAAAATAAATCAATATATGCAAAATAATTAAATAAATTTATCAATAAAAAATACAAATATATTAATAAAAGTAATTGAAAATAAATAAAAGTAAAATAATAAAAAGGAAATAGATAAAAAAAAAAAAAAAAATATATATATATATATATATATATATATATATATATATATATATATATATATATATATATATATATAAATAAGTAATTCTAATAGCCACAATGCCCTCTTAACTTCTCGAATTCTTCGCGCTTTTTTGGATATGCTTGTAACTACGAAGCCGTGACATCCAAACACAAGAAATTGAAGAGACTTGTGATTTGCCGGTCGCGGGAGACGAACCCGGGTCACCTTAACCACAAGGAGGTCACGTTGCCGACCTGGCTACGAGAAGGATAAAAGTCTATTACCTGTCGTACATATATATACCTGTCGTTTTCAGATATATTTACTAGAGCTGGAAGAGACCCATCCTCACCATCGTAGCCAAGTGGGCAATCGTTTTTATTGCTTTTTAGGCTGAAATATATATGTAGAATCTACTGGTCACTTTTACCAGACACATGTAATTCTAATAGCCACAATGCCCTCATATGTGTCTGGTAAAAGTGACCAGTAGATTAATTAATGAAAAATTAATTAATTAAAATAAATAAATAGAAATGAATGTAAGTAAACAAATAAAAATAAAATAGGAAAATAAAAAAAAATATTAAAAATAAACAAATAATAATAAATTGACTGAAAAAAGATAAATGCACGAGGAAAAATAAAAGAAATGAAGATATATAAATAAGAATAAGTAATTAAAGATTAATATAAACTAAATAAAAATGAATAATATATATGGATAGATAAATAAAAAAATAAAAATAAAAATCAATAAAATAAATAAAAAATAAATGAAAGTTAAAAAGTAAAAACAAATGAAAAAAAAAATAAAAAAATAAAACTAAATAAATAAAATTAAATAAAACTAAATGAAAAATAAAGAAAAGTGCCTAAAAGTAATTAAAAATAGACTAAATAAAAATAAACGATTAAAAATAAAGTTAAATAAATAAATAAAAATAAATAAATACTTATGTAAATAAAAATAAATAAAATAAAAAATAAACAAATAAAAAAGTGAGTAAAAGGAAATAAATAAGATAAACGAAAAAAATATATAAAAATAAATAAATAGATTAAAATTAAGAAATAAATAATAAAATAAATATAAATAAACGAATGAATAAATAGATAAATAAATAAGTAACTAAATATATTTAATAAAGAATTAAATAAACTAATTAAATAATTAATTAATTAATTACTAAATGAATAGATAAATACATAAAAATAAAAAAAAATATATAAATACAAATAAATATATAAAAATAAATAAATAAATGAAAATAAAAAATAAATATAAATAATGAATAAAAATAAAACTAAATAAAGATGAATATATTTAAATAAAAGAAAATAAAAGAAATTAAACAAATAAAAAATTAAATAAAAATAAATAAAAAAAAACACATGAAAAATAAAAGTAAATAAATAAAAAAATTAAATAAAATAAATGAAATAAAAAATAAAGAAATAAAAAACGAAAAATAAATAAAAAAAATAATTATTAATTAAAAAACTAAATAAACAAAAAAATGAACAGTAAATAAAAAAATAAATAAAAATAAAAATTAATATAAACAAATAAAAATAAGTGAAAAAAATTAAATAAAGAAATAAATAAAAGTTACTACGTACATAAATGAAAAAAATTAAAAACTATGAAATAATAATAAAAAAAATATTAATAAAATAGAAATGAATAAATATAACATAAAAAATAAAAAATGAAAAACTAATAAAAAGTGAGGTAAATTAATTAGTAAAAAAGTAAATTAATTAATAAATATGTAAATCTAAACATAAAATAATTAGGAAAATAAATATAAAATAATTAAATAAACAAAGCTTATATAATAAATAAAAATAAATAAATAAAATAAAAAATAAATAAAGTACATGAATAAAAATAAATAAATAAATAAATAAAATTAATACGTAAAACTATATAAGAAATACATAAATAAATAAAAATAATTAATTAAACATCATTAAAAATAAACAAATAAAATCAAATAAAAGTAATGAGTAAAATTAGATAATTAAAAATAAATAAAATAAATAAAAACCAATAAAAATTAATAAGAATTCAATAGAGAAAAATAAATGAAAAAATAAATAAAAACAAGAATAAAAATAAATAAATAAATATGAAAATAAATAAGCAAAAATAAATACAAATAATTAAATAAAATAAATGAAAATAAATATAAATAATAAAAATTATTTGGTAAAAATAAGTAAATAAAAATTAATAAAAATAAAAAAAATTATAAATAAATAAGAGTAAATAAAGAATTAATGAATAAATTTATAAATAAATGGAAAGTAATAATAAATAAATAAAAATAAATAAAAATATAAAAAATAAATACATAAATAAAATAAATAAAAATAAATAAATAAATAAAAACAAATAAATAAAAATAAATAAATAAAAATAAAAATAAAATAAATAAATATAAATAAATAAAAATAAATAAATGAATATGCATAAAAACAAATAAATGATAATGAAGAAATATAAATAAATATAAATGATTAAAAATAAATAATAACAAATGTATATATATATATATATATATATATATATATATATATATATATATATATATATATATATATATATATATATATATATATATATATATATATATATATATATATATATATGAAAATAATTAAATAAAAAGAAATAATTATAAAAACAAAATAAAAATTTAAAATAAAAAATAAATAAAAATAAATGAATAGAATTAAATTATGATAAATAAATAAAATTAGTAAAAATAAATAAATAAAAATAGATAAAAATTAATAAATACATATGAATAAATAAAAACTAAAAATAAATAAAAATTACCAAATTAATAATTATAAATAAAAGTCAATAAATAAAAATAAGTAAATAATAAATAGATAATAATTGAAAAACAAATGAATAAAAATGAATACATAACAATACATAAATAAATATAAATAATTAAAAATAAATGAATATATTAATAAATAAAATTAAATTTGATCAATAGAATTAATAAAAAAAAATTAAAATAGATGAACAATAATAACCAGATAAATAAATAAAAATAATGAAAAAATATATGAAAACAAATGTAAATAAATAAATAAAATGAAAATAAATATATAAAAGATAAATACAAATTAATAAATTAATAAATAGGTATAAATGAAAAAACAAAAATAAATAAAAATAATAAATAAGTAAATAAAATTGAATGGATATAAATAAAAAATAAACGAAGAAAAATAAAATAAGCGAAAATATGTAAATAAAAAATAAATAAAACAATATACAATAGATAAAAATAAATAAGATAAATAAAAAAATTCAAATAAATAAATAAAAAAAAATAAAAATAAATAAATACAAATAGATATATTAAAATAAATAAACGTAATTAAATAAAAGTAAAATATATAATTGAAAATAAATAAAATAAAATAAAAATTTGTAAATAAATGGAAATAAATAAACAAATAATAGTAAATAAGTGAAAAACAAAAAATAAGAAAGTAAATTATTTTAATATGCAAAAATTATATGATCTTTAATTTTATTTCATTGCATAATTTAGGCACTCAATTCGTGAAACACGATTTTTATCACAATAAATCCTGTATATTTTTACATTTGATTCTTCTAAATAAACTTCTGTTAAAATAAATTGTATCAAATATCAAGAAATAAAATATAAGATATATCAAATTCGCAGAATGCAATAATAATAATAATAATAATAATAATAATAATAATAATAATAATAATAATAATAATAATAATAATAATAATAATAATAATAATAATAATAATAATAATATAAAATAAAATTCTTTAAAAAAAGGAAAATAAATGGAATATTTAAAATGTAAAATAAGAATAGTGCAATTTGATAACGATATTTTTCGTAGTTTTGCTATATTTTTGATGAGTGACTTTAGTTTTCCCTTTACGGATATATTCTTATAATAAAGTTTTATGAAAAAAAATCTCCGTTAAAGCACAATCAAGGTAAAATTAAAGGCTAAAAGGCTATACACGTTTTGTATATGAAAATTCTGTTAAAAACATTCAAGATTTCAGTCAAAAGTCAATCTAAAAAATCACCTAGAAAAGGAAAATAAATAAAATATGTAAAAATTCTCAAAAATATTTAAATTTCAATAGAATATTTTCTTGTAGTTTTGCCTCTTTTTGATGACTGATGTTAGTTAAATGCTTACTGATATATTATTATAAAAGAATTATATAAAAAACAATCAATATTTAAGTAAAAATTTATATGAAAAAACAATCAATATTTAAGTAAAAAACCAGCTTCAAAAATGACCAAAAAAAGGAAAAGAATGTAACATGAGAAGTTTTAGAAAAATATGTCAATTTCTAAAAAATTATTTTTATGAATTTTGCCCTCTTTATGATGAATGAATTTAGCTTAACTTTTGCATATATATTCTTGTAACAGTTTATTTAAAAAAAACCTCAAAAACAATAAATGTATAAATAAAAAATCAGTTTCAAAAATCATCTAATTTTAGTTCAACGTTTTCTGATATATTCTTATTATTATTTACCATTGTTGTTTTATATTTGTATTTGTAATTTTTATTTTTAATTCAAATGACAAATACCATTTAATTACCAATGAAGACAATTGATAGAAGTAAATAAAAAACAACACTAATTAGATAAAAAAACGAAATAAACTCAAATAAAACATGCGAAATGAAATAAGATGAAAATTAAAACAAACATAAATAAAAAAAAATAATACAAAAGATTAATACAAAAGATTGTATTATCTTTAATTTTTTTTAAATTAAAAAAACCTAAAGTTTTTGTTACATTCTTTGGCTTTATTTATGTGATTTTTTAAGTTTTTTTTTAGTTATATATTGAACGTTTTTTAACGGATTTTTTTTATATAATTCTGTTAAACTAAATTCAGTAATAAAAAATAGGGCAAAACTCCCCAAAATATTGCATTCAAATTAAAGTATTTTTTACTCTTTTTTACATATATCATTTATTTTCCTTTTCGTAATGACCTTTTAAATTTACTTTTGAGTGAAATCTTGAATGTTTACAACAGTATTTTTATATGCAAAACGTATATGAGTGATTAGCCTTTAATTTTACCTTGATTGTTGTTGAACGGACATTTTTTCATGAAACTTTGTTATAAGAATATATCCGTAAACGGTAAACTAAAGTCAGTCATCAAAAAGGGGGCAAAACTACGAACAATAACGTAATCAAATTGATTTTTTTTACTTTCATGATATTTCATTTATTTTCCTTTTTTAATGATTTTTAAATTGATTTTTGTCTTAAATCATGAATTTTTGAAAAGTAAACGTTAAGCTAAAATCAGTCACCAAAAAGATGGCAAAACTCCCAAAAAATATTGTATTTAAATTGAAATATTTTTTAATCTTTTTACATATTTCATTTATTTTCATTTACTTAACGATTTTTTAAAATAATTTTTTTACTGAAATCTTGAATTCTTTTATTATATGATCATTTAGCCTTTAATTTTATCTTCATTGTTTTGTAACGGATTTTTTTTTTTTTATAAAACTTTGTTATAAGAATATAACCGTAAAAGGTGAACTAAAATCAGTCATCAAAAAGAGGGCAAAACTACGAAAAGTATCGTAGTCAAATTGAATTAATTTTTTTTTTTACTTTTTTACATATTTAATTTATTTTCCTTTTTTAATGATTTTTGAATTATTATTATTATTATTATTATTATTATTATTATTATTATTATTATTATTATTATTATTATTATTATTATTATTATTATTATTATTATTATTATTGCATTCTTAAAATTTTATATATCTGAAATTTTATTTCTTGATATTAGGTATAATTTATTTTAACAGAATTTTATTTAGTAGGATTGAATCTAAAAATATACATGATTTATTATGATAAAAATAATGCTCCACAAATTTAGTATCTAAATTATGCAATAAAATACCTTTAAAAACATTCAAGATTTAAGACATAAATCAATTTAAAAATCATTAAAAGAGAAAAATAATGAAATATGTAAAAAGTAAAAAAAAAAAACAATTTGATTGCGACATTTGTCGTGGTTTTGCCCTGTTTTTGATGACTGATTTTAGTTTACCGTTTACGGATATAGTCTTATAATAACAATGCTTTATGAAAAAAATCTAAGTTAAAAAACAATCAAGATAAAATTAAAGCCTAAATGGCCATGTACGTTTTGTATATAAAAATGCTGTTAAAAACATTAAAGATTTCAGTCAAAAGTCAATTTAAAAAATCATTAAGAAAAGGAAAATAAATGAAATATGTAAAATGTTTCAAAATGATTTAAATTTGAATACTAATTTTTTTTTGAGTTTTGCCCACTTTTTGATGACTAACTTTAGTTTACTTTTACTGTTATATTATTATAACAGAGTTATATATAAAAAACTCCGTAAAAAAATCAATATTTAAGTAAAAAATCAACTTTAAATTCCCCTAAAAAATGAAAAGGAATGTAACATAAAAAAGTAAAAAAAAAAAAATATGTCAATTTTGAATACAATATTTTAGGGAAATTTGCCTCTTTATGATCAATGAATTTAGTTTAACTTTTTCAGATATATTCTTATAACTGTGTTTTATTTGAAAAAAAGTAAAAAAAAAAACAATCAATATTTAAAGGAAAAATCAATTTCAAAGATCAACTAAAATTAGGAAAATGAATATAACATATAAGAAGCTAAAAAATAACTTTTAAATTAGATTACAATATTTTTGGGAATTTTGCCCTCATTTGATGACTGATTTTAGTTCAACGTTTTCTGATATATTATTATAGCCTAGTTTTTTAAAATTAATTTTTATTTACCATTGTTGCTTTATCTTTGTATTTGTAATTTTTATTTTTATTTCAAATGACAAATACCATTTAATTACAATGAAAAAATTTATGATAGAAGTAAATAAAAAAATACTAATGATTAAACAGAAAAAGGAAATAAAATCAAAACAAAACACATGAAATGAAATAAGATGAAAATTAAAACAAACATAAGGCAAAAAAAATAATAGAAAAGATTAAATAAAGATATACCATTAAAATAAAAAAAACTAATTAAAATAGATGCAAATAAATGTGAATAAATGTTAGATAAAACATAAGCACAAAAACAGACAGAATTGCATAGAATTTAGCTGAACCGAAAAGTAAATTAAAAAATATAGAAAATAACAAATGATATTGGATAATTATAATTAAAAAAAATTATTTATTTATTTTCTATTTTTTTATTTATTTGTATTTATTTATTTTTATCTATATTTATTTTATTTATTTTTATTTGTTTATTTTAATTTTTATGTTTTTATTCATTTATTATTTATTTTTATTCATTTATTTTTATTTATTTTCATTCATTTATTTTTATTCATTTTCATTTATTGATTTTTAAAAATTTTCATTTATTGTCATTTATTTATTTATTAATTTTTATTTATGGTTTTTATTTGTTTTATTAATTTTATTTATTAATTTTAATTTATTTTTGTTGCTTTTATTTATTTTATTTATACTTATTTATTTATTCCTATTTATTTATATTTTTATATATATTTTTAAATTTTATACCTTTATTAGGATATCTTTATTTATTTTTATATATTTAATTTATTTATCTTATTTATTTTCTTTTTATTTTATTTATCTTATTTATTTTCTTTTTATTTTTATTTATCTAATTTATTTTTATTTTTATTTATTCATTATATTTATTTATTTTTAATTTACTTTTATTTTTGTTCATTTATTTTTGTTTTATATTTGTTTATTTATTTATTTTTATTTTTTATTTCATCATTATGTATTTTTTATTTAGTTTCATTCATTTTGATTTATTAATTTTTATTTATTTTTGTTTTTTTTACTATATTCATTTCTCTTTATTTATTTTTTTTATTTTCAAATTTTATTTACTTTTTATTTTATTTATCTTATTTAATTTATTTATACTATTTATGTTTATTTATTTTTATTTATTTATATATTCTTATTTATTTATTTTTCTTTTTATTTTTTATTTTTAATTAGTTAATATTATTTATTGTTATTTATTTTTTATAATATTTTATTTATTTTATTTACTTTTTTAGTTTTATTAGTTTCATTTGTTTTATTTCCTCTGTTTATATATATATTTTTTATTAAATTTTATTTAGTTAGTTATTATTATTTATCTCTTTTTACTTATATTTTTATCTATTTTTGTATATTTATCATATTTGGATATTTATTTATTTTTCTATTAATTTTTTTTTTACATTTATTTCTAGTTATTTATTTGGTTTTATTCTATTAATACAAATAAATTAAGAAGAAGAAATAAAAAAAATAATTAAAATAATAAAAACAATTAGAAAATAAACAATGATAAATATAAACAATGATAATAAATAAAAATATATAAATAATAAATAAATAAATAAATAAATAAATAAATAAGTAAATAATTGAATATAAATAAAAAAAGTAAATAATAGTACATAAATAACTATAAATAATAAAAAAATAAATATAAATAAATAAATAAATAAAATATTAAAATTGATAAATAAAATTAATAAAAAAAATGAAAATAAGTCAATAAAATAACAAAATAAATGAATAAAAAATAAATAAAAATAAATAAAATAACTAAAAATTAATGTAAATTAACAAATCAAAATTAATCAATAAATATCGCTAAATAATAAAAATTAAAAGTAAATAAAATATATACATATAAATAAAAAAGGAATAATAATAAATATGTAAATAAAAAGGAGTAAAAATAAATAAACAAATGAAAAAATAAACGAAAATATATAAATAAAAAAATAAATAAAAAAATACTTTAAAATATACAAAAAATTTATAAAATAAAGAAAATAAATAAAATAGAAAATAAATTTATAAAAAATAGATAAATAAAAATGAATAAATAAAATTAATAAAAGATAAATACAAAAAATTAAGAATAAAAATAAATAAAGAATAATACATAAATAAATAAAAATAATAAATATAAGTAGCATAAACAAAATTAAATCAAAATTAATAAATAAAAGTGAACAATAAAAATGAATAAAAATAAAAAACTAAAAGTAAAAAACAAAAATAAAAAACTAAAAGTAAAAAACAAAAATAAATAAATTAAATGTATAAAACTAAATAAAAAATAAACGATAATGAATTAAAGAAATAAATAAATATAAAATAAAAAATGAGTAAAATTAAAAAATTACAGATACATAAATAAATAAAAAACAAAAATAATTGAATTAAAAAATTAATGAATAAAAAATATTAATCAATAAATATAAATACAAGTAAATAAATAAAAATAAACAAAAATAAGAATAAATAAAAATGTAAATGAGATAAAAAATAAAGCATAAAAATAAATAAATAGAGTTAATAAATAAAATTTATAAAGATAAATAAAAATATACTCATAAAAATATGAAAATTGAATTATGGAAATATAAAAATAAAAATAAGTAAATAAATAAAATAATAAATAGATATAAATGACATAAGTAAAAATAAAAAATCATAGAATAAATTAATGACATAAATTAAATGAATAAAAATAACAAGTAAAAATAGATAAAAAATAAGAATAAATAAATGAAAATTAATAAAATAAATAATAATACACAAAATAAAAAATAAATAAAATAAAACGCCTAGTAAATAAAAATGAATAATAATAAATAAGTAAATAAATGAAAAAATAAAAAAGAGGAAAAAAATAAGAAAAAAATAAATTAAAAGATAAATAAAATTAAAGAATTAAAAATATATAAAAATAAATGAAAATAAATAAAAATATGGATGAAAAATAAATAATAAAAAAAATAAAAAAAACCATAAATAAAAAATAAATAAAAATAAAAAAATAGAAAAATAATAAAAAATAGATATATAGTAAATAAAATTTAAATAAATAAACAGATAAAAAATAAATACATAAATAAATAAAAAATGATGAAAAAAATAAACTAATTAATAAAAAATAAATACAAAAAATATATGAAAAAAGAATTTAAAAATTAGAAAAAATAATAAATATTATATATAAAAAATCAATCAATCAATCAGCTTAAAATAGATAAATATAAAAAATTAATAAATATCTATAAAATACAATAATTAGATAAATGAATGAATAAATTAAAATAGATAAATAAAAATAGAAACATAAAAATAAATGAAAATGAAATAAAAGTAAAAAATAATAGAAAAGACAAATAAAAGACAATAAATATATATAAATAAAATCAAATAAAAATAATAAAAATTAAATAGAATTAATAAAATAAATAAATAAACGTAAATAATAAAAAATGAAAAAGAAATAAAAATAGAAAATAATTATAAATAAACAAATAAATAAAAAGAAATGAAGATAAATAAAAAATTTAATAAATAAAAATAAATGAGAAATAATATATATAAAATATAAAATTGAATAAAAAAATTAATATATATATATATATATATATATATATATATATATATATATATATATATATATATATATATATATATATATATATATATATATATATATATATATATATATATATATATATATATATATATATATATAAATAAAAGAAAAAAATTAGAATAAATAAGAATAAATAATATATATATATAAAATAATTAAATAAAATTAATAAAAACTAAATAAAAAGTTTAATAAATACAAATAAAAATAAATTACTAAAATAAATAATAATAAATAAATAAAAGTACTAAAATAAATAATAATAAATAAAAAATAAATCAAAAATAATTAGATAAATAAAATAAATTAAAATAAAATAAATAAAACTAAATAATATAAAAACTAAAAAATATAAATAAAAAACAAATAAAAATACATATATAAGTTAAAATAAGAAAATAAATAAATAAAAATAAATATATTAAAATAAATAATAATAAATAAAATAAAATAAATAAATAAAAAGAAGTAAATAATAATGAATAAATATCAATAAAATAAATAAATACAAAGAAATAATAATAAATAAAAATATCGAAAATTAATAAATGAAAATCGAAAATAATAAATAAATAAAAATATATTAAAATAAAATATAAAATAACAAAAATAAAAATAAAATAACTAAAAATAATTAATAAATAAAATTAAAAATGACAGAGAAAAGGGAAAATAAATAGAAAATAAATAATAATAGATAAAAAATACAAATAGCTTGATAAGAATGAGGAAATTTAAATAAATAAAAATCAATTATTATAAATTAAATATGAAAATAAATTAAAAATTTCAAAAGTAATTGATGATAAAAATAGAGAAAATACATAAAAATAGATAACAAATAAGTAAATAAATAAAATAAATAAATAAAATTAAATAAAGACAATAAATAATACATAAATATCTATAACAATTAAAAATAAATTAATATCAAGAAATAAATAAAAAATAATTAAAAATAGTAAATAAAATTGATAAAAATAAATGAAAATAGATAAATAAAATAAACAAATAAAAATAAAAATAAATAAGATTTAAATAAATAAGAAGAAATAGATAAAATTCAATGTAAATAAACAAATAAAAATAAATAAAAATAAATTTTAAAAAATAATTAAAAATAAATAAATAATAATAAATAAGTATATAACATTTACTAAAAATAAATAAACACATAGAGGAAAATAAAAGAAATGAAGATTTATAAATAAAAAGAAATAAATGAAAAATAATATGAATTAAATAAATATAAACAATATATATGAAAATAAATAAATAAAAATCAATAAAAATAAATAAAAATAAATGAAAGTAAAAAATGAAAATAAAAACCAAATAAATAAAACTAAATAAAAAAAATGCCTAAAACGTAATTAAAAATCAATAAATAAATAAAAATAAAAATAAACTATTACAATAAAGTTAAATAAATGAAAAATATATATGCAGATGAATAAATTAAAAATAAACACAAATAAAAAAGTAAGTACATGAAAATAAATAAGACCAACATAAATAATAGATATAAATAAATAAAAAAAATAGATAAATAAAATAAATTATAATTAATAAATATAAATAAATAAAGATATAAAATTAAAAATATAAAAGTAAGAAAAATAAATAGAAATAAATAAATGAATGTAAAATAAATCAATAAAAATAAAGATATGAAAAAATAAAAAAATGAAAATAAATAAAGTAAATAACAAACAAAAAGTAAATAAATAAATAAAAATAAACAAATAAATAAATAAATGAAAATAAATAAATAAATAAATAAATAAATAAATAAATATATATAAATAAAAAAATGAACAAGTAAATAATTAAACAACTAAATGAAGAAATAAATAAAGCATTAACTAAAATAAATAAATTAATTATTTAATAAATTGTTATATAGAAGAGAAATAAATAGAAAAGAAAAAACAAATATATAAATACAAAAAAATAAATAATGAAAAATAAATAAAACAAAGTGAAAATAAAAAATATATATAAAAAAATAAAAATAAAAATAAATAAAAATAAATATATTTAAATAAAAAGAAATAAGACAAATTAAATAAATAAATAATATAAAATAAATAAAAATAATTAAAAATAAAAAATAAACAAAAAAACACATAAAATTAAAGGAACAATAAAATAAAATAAATACAAGTAAATGAAAATTAATTAAAGTAAAAAAATAAATCAATATAAATAAAAATAAAAGAAATAATAAATAAAAAATAAATAAGAATTTAAATAAAAAATAAAAATTAAAATACACCAAAATTAATGAATAAATAAAAAAAAGAAAAATAGACGAACAGTCAAAAGTAAAATGAAAATAAATAATAATAAATGAAAAATAAATAAAAAATAAAATATATATATGTATATATATATATATATATATATATATATATATATATATATATATATATATGTATATATATATATATATATATATATATATATATATATATATATATATATATATATATATATATATATATATATATATATATATATATATATATATATATATATATATATATATATATATATATATATATATATATATATATATATATATATATATATATATATATATATATATATATATGAAGAACAAATTAAAAACGCGGAAATGATACAAATAAATTAATAAAAATAAATGAATTAATACAGAAATAAAAAAATGAAAACTAATAAAAATTTGGAAAAAACAATAAACTAATTAATAAGAATTAAATTAATTAATAAATAAATAAAAATAAATCCATATAAATTAAATAGGAAAATAAGTATAAAATAATTAAATAAACAAAGATATATAAATAAATAAAATAAATAAATAAAATAAAAATGAATAAAAGAAAATAATGAATAAAAGTACACAAGTAAAAATAAATAAAAATATAACTAAACAAATAAAACTATATAAAATTAAATAAAGAAAATAAAATTATTAAAATTAAATAACAACAAATAAAAATAAATACAAATTTAATAAAGAGAAATAAATAAAAAAATAAATAAAAATAAAAATGAAAATAAATAAATAAATAAAAATATAAATAAACAAAATAAATATAAATAAATAAATAAAAATAAATGAAAATAAATAAAAAAAAATTTGGGCAAAATTAAGTAAATAAAAATTAATAAAAATAAATAAAAATGATAAACAAACAAAAATAAATCAATAAAAGTTAACAAATAAAATTATAAATAAATTAAAGATACTAAATAAATAAAAATAAATAAATATATGAAAATTATGTACATAAATGAAATAAATAAAAATAAAAAACAAAAATAATAAAAAGAAAAACAAAAATAAATAAAAATAGATAAATAAAATAAATTTATTAATATACATAAAAATAAATAACTAAACACAAATAATAATAAACAGAAAAATGGAAGTAATTAAATACAAATAAATAATGATAAATAAATAATGTTAAGTAAAAATAAAAATATAATATAAATATAGAATAAATAAATAAAAATAAATAAATGGAATTAGATTAAGATATATAAATAAGATAAAAAAATAAATAAATAAAAATAGATGAAAATACTAAATACAAATAAATAATTGAGTAGCTAAAAATAAAAAGATAAAGTATAATGATAAATAAAAAGTAATCAAATAAAATCAAGTAAATAATAAATAGATAATTAAATAAAACAAATAATTAAAAACGAATACATAATAATACATACATAAATATAAATAATTAAAAATAAATGATTATACAAATAAATAAAATTAAATATAAAAAATAAAATTTATAAAAAAAATTAAAATAGATAAATAAAAATAACCAATAAGTAAATAAAAATAAATAAATGCAAAAAAGTAAATAAATTAATAAATAAATAAAATAAAATCAATATTTGGTAAATAAATACAAATTAATAAATACAAATAGGTATATATAAAAATAAATAAAAATAGATAAATAATAATAAAAAATGAAATAAAATTGAGTAGATATGAATACATTAATAAAGGAAAATAAAATAAATGAAAATATATAAATAAAAGTAAATAAATAAAAAATAACATAAAATATATAATAATTAGTAAGATAAATAAAAATAAATTTAAATTTAAAAAATAAACGCAAATAAATTTATTAAAATGAATAAAAAATGAATAAATAAAAGTAAAATATGTAATTTAAAATAAGTCACATAAAATAAAAATATATGAATAAATATAAATAAATAAATAAATAATAGTAAATAAATGAAATGCAAAAAGATTATAAGGTAAATTATTTTTATATGCAAAAGTTATATGATCTTTAATCTTAATTTATTACATAATTTAGGTACTGAATTCATGAAACATTATTTTTATCATAATAAATCCTGTATATTTTTAGATTTAACTCTACAATATAAAATTCTGTTAAAATAAATTATACCAAATATCAAGAAATATAATTTAAGATATATCAAATTCTAAGAATGCAATAATAATAATAATAATAATAATAATAATAATAATAATAATAATAATAATAATAATAATAATAATAATAATAATAATAATAATAATAATAATAATAATAATATTAAAAATCATTAAAAAAGGGAAAATAAAAGAAATATTTAAAGTGTAAAAAGTAAATAGTTCAATTTCATTTCGATATTTTTCGTAGTTTTGCCCTATTTTTATGAGTGATTTTAGTTTACCCTTCACGGATATATTCTCAAAACAAAGTTTTATGAAAAAATTCTCCGTTAAAAAACAAACAAGATAAAATTAAAGCATAAATGGTCATATAAGTTTTGTATATATAAATTCTGTTAAAAAAATTCAAGATTTCAGTCGAAAATCAATTTAAAAGAATCATTAAGAAAAGGAAAATAAATGAAATATGAAGAAAGTTTCAAAAATATTTCAATTTGAATACCAAATTTTTTGGGAGTTTTGCCCTCTTTTTGATGACTGATTTTAGTTTAACGTTTACTGATATATTATTATTATTATTATAGCATAATTATGTAAATAAATCCTTTAAAAAACAATAAAAATTTGAGTAAAAAATCAAATCACCTAAAAAACAATCAATATTTAAGACAAAAATCAACTTAAAAATAATTTTAAAGAGGGAAAATAAATGAAATATGTAAAAAGCAAAAAAAAAAAAAAAAAAAAAAAAATCAATATGACTACGATATTTTTTGTAATTTTGCCCTCTTTTTGATGACTGATTTTAGTTTACCGTTTACGGATATATTCTTATAGCAAAATTTTATGAAAAACTAAAGGCTAAATCGCCATTTACGTTTTGTATATAAAAATACTGTTGAAAACATTAAAGATTTCAGTAAAAAATCTATTTAAATAGTTTCAAAAATATTTCAATTTGAATACCAAATATTTTGGGAGTTTTGCCCTCTATTTTGATGACTGATTTTAGTTTACCGTTTGCTGATATATTCTTATAACAATGTTTTCTGAAAAATCTGAGGTAAAAACAATCAATATATAATTAAAGACTAAATGGCTATATACGTTTTGTATATAAAAATGCTGTTAAAAACATTGAAGATTTCAGTCAAAAATCAATTTAAAAAATCATTGAGAAAAGGAAAATAATTTAAATATACAAAATGTTTCAAAATTATTTCAATTTGAATATATTATTTTTTGAAAGGTTTGCCCTCTTTTTGATGGCCGATTTTAGTTTAATGTTTACTCTTTTTATTTTTAGTATTTTTATGTTAATTTTGGTATTTTTATTTTTATTTCTAGTATTTTTATTTTCATTTTTGCATTTTTATTTTCATTCTGATTTTCAGTGTTTTTATTTTTATTTTTAATGTTTTTATTTTATCTTTATTTTTAGTATTTTTATTTATATTTTTCTTTTTAGTATTTTTCATTTTTAGTTTTATTGTTTATATTTTTAGTCCTATTTATTATTATTTTCAGTCTTATTTTTAGCATTATTTTTATTTTTAGTATTATTAATTTTATTTTTTGCATTTTTATTTTTAGTATTTTTATTTTCATTTTTTAGTATTTTTTATTTTTAATATTTTTTTATTTCTAGTATTTTTGTTTTTAGATTTTGTATTTTTATTTATAGTATAAGTATTTTTGCTTTTATTTTTTGTATTTTTATTTTTAGTATTTTTATTTCATTTTTTGTATTTTTATTTTAAGTATTTTTATTTTGTTATTTTTATTTTTTGTATTTTTATTTTAGTATTCTTATTTTTAATATTTTCATCCATAGTATATTAAATTTTTAGTGTTTTTATTTTTAGTATTTTATTTTTACTATTATTATTTTAGTGTTTTTATTTTTATTTTCAGTATTTTTATTTTTATTTAAATTTTCTATTTTAGTACTTTTACTTTTAGTATTTTTATTTATAGTATTTTTATTTTTTATTTTTGGTTTATTAATTTTATTTTAGTACTTTTTAATTTTTGGTATTTTTTATTATTATTTTTAATATTTTTATTTTCATTTTTATTTTTAGCATTTTCATTTTTATTTCTATCCTTATTAATTTTATTTTTAATTTATTTTCAATATTTTAATTTTTTCATTTTTAGTATTTTTTTTATTTTTAGTATTTTCATTCTTATTTTTTATTACTTTTATTCTTATTTTTATGTTTAGTATATTATTTATATTTAATTTTTATCATTTTTAGATTGATTTTTATTTTAGTATTGTTATTTTTGTTTATTTATAGTATTTTTATTTTTAGTATCTTAATTTTAATTTGTAGCTTTTTTATTGTTGTATTTTTATTTTTAGTATTTTTATGTTTTTTTTAGTATTTATATTTTCATTTTTGTACTTTCACTTTTATTCTAATTTTTTAGTATTTTTATCTTTATTTGTAGTATTTTTATTTTATTTTTATTTTTAGTATTTATAATTTTTATTATTTTTTCCTTTTTAGTTCTTTTATTTTAATTCTTATTTTTTGTATTTTTATTTTTATTTTTAGTATAATTATTTTTATTTTCATTTTCAGTATTATTTTTATTTTTATATTTATTTTTAGTATTTTAATTTTAATTTTAGTTTTTAATTTTTATTTTTAGAATTTTTTTTTATTTTTAGCTTTTTTGTTTCTAGCATTTTTATTTTTAGATTTTGTATTTTTATTTTTAGTATTAGTATTTTTATTTTTAGTATTCGTATTTTAATTTTTACCATTTTTATGTTCATTTTTAATATTATATTTTTTTGGTTTTTTATTTTCGTTTTTAGTATTTTTGTTTTTATATTTAGTATTTTTATTTTTACTGTTTTTATGATAATTATTTTTATTTTTATTTTTATATTTATTTTTTTACTACTTTTTGATTTTCAGTATTTTTATTTTTTAAAATTTTTATGTTTCATATTTTCATTTTTAGTATTATTATTTCATTTATATGTTTAGTATTTTTATATTTGGTATTTTTCATTTTATTTTTTTATATTTTTATTTTTAGTATTTTTTGTATTTTTTTAAGTATTTTTATTTTAGTATTTTTATTTTCAATACTTTCATTCATAGTATTTTAATTTTTTTAGTATTTTTATTTCTATTTTTGGTACTTTTATTTTTAGTATTTTTATTTTAATCTTTAGTATTTTTATTTCTATTTTTGGTACTTTTATTTTTAGTATTTTTATTTTTAGTATTTTTATTTTAATCTTTAGTATTTTTATTTTTATTTTTAGTATTTTTGTTTTCAGTATTTTTATCTTTATTTTTTGTATTTTTATTTTAAGCATTTTTAGTTTAGTATTTTTATTTTTATTTTTTTATTCTTAGTATTTTTATTTTATTTTTAGTTTTTTTTATTATTACTATTTTTATTAGTATTCTTATTTTTCGTATTTTTATCTTTATTTTTAGTGTTTTTTGTTCATTTCTTGGTTTTTTATTTCTATTTTTATTTTTTCATTTTAAAATGTTCATTTGTAGTTTTTTTTAATTTTATTTTTACTTTTAGCATTTCTGGTTCTAGTATTTTTATTTTTATTTTTAGCATTTTATTTTTACTTTTAGTATTTTTATTTTTATTTTTTTGGGTAATTTTATTTTTATTTTAGTATTTTTCTTTTTAATATTTTCATTCTTAGTTTATATTTTTGTTTTTTTGTATTTTTAGTATTCTTATTTTTATTTCTAGAGCTTTTATTTTTAATCTTATTTCCATTATTTTATTTTTATTTTTAGTATTTCTATTTTTAGTATTTTTATTTCTATTTTTAGTATTTTTATTTTAATTTTCTGTATTTTTATTTTCATTTAGGCTTTCTATTTTTTAGTATTTTTATTTGTGATATTTTTATTTTTAGTATTTTCATTTTTATATTTTGTATTTTTATTTTCACTCTTAATTTTAGTATTTTTTATTTCAATTTTATTTTCCGTAATATATTTGATTTTTATTTTTAGTATTTTTATTTTTATTCTTTGTTTTAGTATTTTTATTTTTATTTTTATTATTTTTATCTTCATTTTTATTTATAGTTTTTTAATTTATATTTTTTTGTTTTAGTATTTTTATTTATAGTATTTTCATTTTTATTTTTAGCATTTTTATTTTTTTTATTTTTTACTTTTATTTTTAGTTTTCGTATTTCTGCTTTTGGTATTCTAATTGTTAGTATTTTTATTTCTATTTCTAGCATTTTTATTTTTAGTATTATTATTTTTTTAGTTTTTTTTTAGTTTTATTTTTACTTTTAGTATTTCCATTTCTAGTATTTTAATTTTTAGCAATTTATTTTTATTTTAATATTTTTATTTTATTTATAGTATTTTTATTTTTATTTTTTGTGTTATTCTTTTATTTTTATTTTAAGTATTTTTATTTTTCCTTTTAGTATTTTTTATTTTCATTTTAGTGTTTTTATTTTTCTTATTTCTTTATTTTTATTTTTAGTATTTTCTTTTTAGTTTTTTAATTTTATTTTTAGTTTTTTAATTTTTATTTTTAGTTTTTTATTTCTATTTTTAGTATTTATATTTCTATTTTTAGTATTTTTATTTTTAGTTTTTAAAATTTTATTCATTCTTTTAGTATTGCTATTTCTAGTTTTTTTCTTTTTATTTTTACTATTTAATTATTATTTTTAGTGTTTGTATTTTAAGTTTCAACATTCTCATTTTTATTTCTAATATTTTTATTGTTAGTGTTTTTATTTTTATTATTTTTACATTTATATTTTGGATTTTTATTTTTAGTATTATTTTTATTTTTGTATATTTATTTTTAGTACTTTAATTTTACTTTTAGTATTTTAATTTTTATTTTTAGTATTTGTTTTTATTTTTAGCATTTTGTAGTATTGTTATTTTTAGATTTTGTATTTCAATTTTTAGTATTAGTATTTTTAGTATTTGTATTTTTATTTTTAACATTTTTATGTTCATTTTTTACAATCCTTGCTATTATTTTTTTAATATTTTCATTTTCGTTTTTAGTATTTTTATGTTTATATTTAATATTTTTAGTATTTTTACTTTTTGAATTTTTATTTTTCATATTTTCATTTTTAGTATTATTATTTCATTTATATTTTAGTACTTTTATTTTTAGTATTTTTATATTTATTATTTTCCATTTTATTTTTTTATTTTTTTATTATTTTTATTTTTTCGTATTTTTATTTTAAGTATTTTTATTTTAGTATTTTTCATTTTTAATACTTTCAGTCATAGTAATTTTATTTTTTTAGTATTCTTATTTTTATTATTAGTACTTTTATTTTTAGTATTTTTATTTTTAGTATTATTATTTTCAGAATTTTTATTATTTTTTGTATTTTTATTTTAAGTATTTTTATTTTAGTATTTTTATTTTTATTTTTTTTATTTATAATATTTTTGTTTTTTTTATTATTATTATTTTTATTTTTAGTATTCTTATTTTTCGTATTTTTATCTTTATTTTTAGTATTTTATTTTTATTTCTTAGTTCTTTTGTTTCTATTTTTATTATTTTTATTTTTAGCATTTTTATTTCTATTTTTTGTATTTTTATTTTCATTCTTTTTTATTTTTAATTTCAGTATTTCTGGTTCTAATACTTTTATTTTTAGCATTTTATTTTTAATTTAACTATTTTTATTATTAGTATTTTTAATTTTTATTTTAGTATTTTTATTTTTATTTTAGTATTTTTATTTTTAATATTTTCATTCTTAGCTTTTTATTTTTTATTTTTATGTTTAGTATTCTTATTTTTATTTTTAGTGCTTTTATTTTTAATATTCTTATTTTTCGTATTTCTATTTTTAGTATTTATATTTTTAGTACTTTTATTTCTATTTTTAGTATTTTTATTTTTATTTTCAGTATTTTTATTTTCATTTAGGTTTTCTATTTTTTAGAATTTTTATTTGTGATATTTTTATCTTTAGTATTTTTTTAGTATTTTTATTTTTAGTATTTTTATTTTTATTTATGAATTTTTTTACATTCTTATTTTTAGTATTTGTAATATTAATTTTATTTTCCGTAATTTTATTTTATTTTTATTTTTAATATTTTTATTTTGATTGTTAGTATTTTTTATTTTAATTTGTAGTATTTCTATTTTTATTTTTAGTTTTAATATTTTTATTTTTATTTTTTAGCATTTTTATCTTCATTTTTATTTTTAGTATTTTTATTTTTATTTTTTTGTCTTTAGTATTTTTATTTATAGTATTTTTATTTTTAGCATTGTTATTTTTAATTTTTTTACTTTTATTTTTAGTTTTTTTATTCTATTTTTGGTATTTTAATTATTTGCTTTTTTATTTCTATTTTTAGTATTTTTAGTGTTTTTAGTATTTTCATTTTTTTTGTAATTTATTCTTATTTTTAGTATTTTTATTTTTATTCATAGTATTTTATTTTTATTTTTAGCATTTTTATTTTTATTGTTTGTATTTTTATTTTATTTTTATTTTTAGTAATTTTATTTTTATGTCTAGTATTTTTTATTTTCATTCTGGTATTTTTATTTTTCTTATTTTTAATTTTAGTATTTTCATTTTTAGTATTTTTCTTTTTAGTTTTTTAACTTTTATTTTTAGTTTTTTATTTCTATTTTTAGTATTTTTATTTTTAGTAATTTAATTTGTATTTTTAGTATTTTTATTTTTAGTTTTTAAATTTTATTTATTTCTTTTAGTATTTCTATTTCTAGTATTTTTATTTTTATTTTTAGTATTTAGTTATTATTTTTAGTGGTTGTATTTTTATTTTTATTATTTTTATTTTTATTTCTAATATTTTTATTTTTATTGTTTTTATCTTTATTACTTTTATATTTATATTTTGGATGTTTATTTTTAGTATTTTTTTGTATTTTATTTTAAGTATTTTTAGTTTAGTATTTTTATTATTATTTTTATTATTTTTATTTTTAGTATTTTTATTTTCAATATTTTTATGCTTATTTAAGTTTTTTGTGTTTAGTACTTTTACTTTCAGTATTTTTATTTTTTCTTTTATTTTTATTTTTAGTATGTTTATTCTAATTTTTAGTATTTTTTTAATTATTAGTATTTTTACATTTATTTTTAGCATTTTTATTTTTAATTTTATTTTCAGAATTTTTGTTTTTATTTTGATTCTTAGTATCTATATTTTTTTATTTTTAGTATTTTTCTTTTTTTATTTTCAGTATATTTATTTTTAGTATTATTACTTTATTATTTTTATTTTTATCTTAATTATTTTTATTTGTAGTATTTTTATTTTTAGTATTAGTATTTTTATTCTTAGTTTTTGTATTTTTCTTTTCATTTTGTATTTTCATTTTCATTCTTATTTTCTTATTTTTATTTTTAGTGTTTTTACTTTTATTTTTAGTTTTTTTATTTTCATTTTTAGTATTTTATTTTTATTTTTAATACTTTTTTGTTTTTATTTGTAGAATTTTTGTTTTTAGAATTTTTCTTTCTATTTTTAGTATTTTTCTTCTATTTTTATTTCTATTTTTAGTATTTTTATTTTTAGTATTTTTTATGTTTTTAGTATTTGTATTTTTATCAATTTTATTTTTTTTAGGATTTATATTTTTAGTATTTTTATTTTTATTATTTTTATTTTTAGTATTTAAATTTTTAGTGTTTATTTTTATCTTTAGTATTTTTGTTTTTAGTATTTTTATTTTTAGTAGTTTTAGTTGTATTATTTCTGTTTTTAGTATTTTTATCCTGATTTTTCCTTTTTTGTTTTTAGTATTTTTATTCTTATTTTTAGTATGTTTATTTTTATTTTTATTATTTTCCCTATTTTTTTTATATTATTTTTATATTTATTTTTATTCTAAGTATTTTTATTTTTATTCTTAGTATTTTTATTTTTATTATGTTTATTTTCATTTTTATTTCTAGTTTTTTTATCTTTTATTTTTATTTTTCAGTATTTTTACCTTTATTTTAATTTTTTGTATTTTTTATTTTAATTTTTAGTATTTTTATTTTTCTAGTTTTGAGTATTTTTTTTAGTGTTGTTATTTTTATTTGTAGTATTTTTATTTTTTGAGTTTATTTTTAGTATTTTTATTTTTAGTATTTTAATTTTAATGTTTTTATTTCATATTTAGTATTTTAATTTTTAGTATTTTATTTTTCTTGTATTTTTATTTTTACTATTTTAATTTTTAGTATTTTTATTTTTTGAATTTTTATTTTTAATATTTTTATTTTTTGAATGTTTATTTTTAGCATTTTTATTTTTAGAATTGTTATTTTTATTTTTTATTTTTATTTTTATTTTTAGCATTATTATATTTAATATTTTTACTTTTATATATAGTATTACTATTTTTTGTAATTTTGTTTTTATTTTTAATATTTTTATTTTATTTTTATTTTGATTCCTAATTTTTGGACTTTTATGTAATTTTTATTTTGTATTTTTAGTATTTTTATTTTTAGTATTTTTATTTCTATTTTTAGTATTTTTATATTTAGTATTTTTTTCATCTTTAGTATTTTTATTTTTGCTTTTAGTATTCTTTTATAGTTTTATTTTTGGTATTATTATTTTTATTTGTATTTTTATTTTAATATTTTATTTTTATTTTTAGTATTTTTATTTTTAACATTTTTATTCTTATATTTAATACTTTTATTTTTATTTTTAGTATTTTTATTTCTATTTGTTTTTTAGTATTTTTATTTTTAGTATTCTGATTTTTATTTTTAGTATCTTCATTTTTCTTTTTAATATTTTTATTTCTACTTGTTTTTAATGAAAAAATAATAGATAAAAATAACTTAAAAAAATTAAAGATAAATAAATGATAATAAATAAGTCTATAATATTGACTGAAAATAAATATATACATAAAATAAATAAAAATAAGTAAATAAAAATTAATATAAACTAATTAAAAATAAATAATTTATATGAAAATTCAAAAAATAAAAATAATAGATAAAAATAAATAAATAAATAAATAAACGAAATAAATACAATAAATTATAATGAATAAAAATAAATAAATAAAAATATAAAATTAAAGATAAGAAATAATTATAGTGAATAAAAATAAATAAATATAAAATAAATAAATAAAAAAATGGGAAAATTAAATTAATAAAAATAAATAAAATAAATGATAAATAAAAATAAATGAATCAATAAAAATAAATAAATAAATGAAAATAAATAAATGAATAAATCAATAAATAAAAACCATTGCATAAATAAATATAGAAAAAAAATAAATAAATAAACAAATAAATATATAAATACATATAAATAAATAAAAATAAAATAATTTGAATAAATAAATAAAAATAAAACTAAGTAAAATAAATATATTTAAATAAAAACAAGTAAAACAAATTAAATAAATAAAAAGAAATAAAACAAAAATTAATAAATAAAATGAATATAAAAATAAATAAAAAAACATATACATAAAAATAAATATATAAAAACAAATAAAATAAATAAAAAAATATAAATAAAAATAAACAAAAAAATTAATGAATAAATAAAAAAAATAGATGAACCGTAAATAGAAAATAAATAGAAATAAAAAGAATTAAAAAGAAATAGATAATAAAAAAACGAAAGAATATATAAAAATAGAATATAAATATAATACATAAATAAGTAAAAAGAAATAAAGATTAATAAATAAAATGAATAAATAAAATTAAGTAAAAATAAATATAAAAATAAAACTGAGTAAATAATTAAATATAAAAGTAAATACACAAAAATAAAAAAAAATATAAATAGAAATATGAGAATAAATTAGAATAAATAAAATACGCAAATAAATGCAATTAAATAAAAATAAATAAAAATAAATAAATAAATTGATTAATAAAAAACATAAAAATAGATTACTAAAAATAATAAAAAATATAAACAAATGAATAAATAATAGCAAATTATTAATAAAAAAAATTTAAAATATATAAAAATATAGAAAATAAATAAATAAAATCAATTAAAATAAAATAAATATGATAAATAAAATACAAATATAAATAAACAAAAGTAAATGAAAAATACACATAAAAATTAAAATAAAAAACAACTAAATAAAATCTAATATATTAAAATAAATAATTATAATTAAAAGAAAAAATAAATTAATACCAAAAAATAATAATAAATATAAACAAATAATAATATATTAAAACAAAACATAAAATGAAATAAAAAAATAACCAATAAATAAAATAAAAAAAATACTGAACAAGGAAAATAAATAGAAAGTAATAATGTAGATAATAAAAACACAAAAATAAAAAATACGAATAAATTAACAAGAATGAAGAAGATTGAATACATAAAAATTGATTAATATGAATTAAATAAATAAAAAAAATAAAAAACTTAAAAAATAAATCCTGATAAAAAATAAATAAATAAGAATACATAAAAAAATAGATGATAATAAATAAATAAAATAAAAATAATGAAAACAAATAAATAATACATAAATAAGTATAAATAAATAAATATAAATAAATGAAAAAGAAAAAGATAAAAGTAATAAATAAAATTAATAGAAATAAATGAAAAGTAAATAAATAAAAACAAATGAATAAAAATGAATGTAAATAATCAAATAAAAATAAATGGATGAAAATAAGTTTAAAACAGAATTTAAGATAAATGAATAATAATAAATAAGTATATAACATTGATTATAAATAAATAAATACATGAAGGAAAATAAAAGAAATGAAGAAATATAAATAAAATAAGTAAATAAAAATAGTATAAAGTAAATAAAAAAAAAATAATCTAAAAAAATAAATAAATAAAAATAAAAAATAAAAACGATAAAAATTAATAAAAATAAAGTAAAAAATAAAAATAAATAAAAGGGCATAAATAAAATTGAATAAAATTAAATAAAAATAAATAAAAATGTCTAAAAATAAGTAAAAAAATAAAAAAGTAAATAAAAAATAAACGATTAAAAATAAAGCTAAATAAATATATAAAAATAAATAAATATATAAATGCAAATAAATAAATAGAAAATAAACTCAAATAAATAAGTAAATAAAAATAAATAAGATAATCAAAAGTTATAAAGAAAAATAAATATATAACTAAATAAACGATACAAATAATATAAATAATAATACATAAAAACAAAATTATGAATATAAAAAAAAAAAATAAATAAAAATAACTAAATATATAAGTATAAAATAAATAAAGAAAAAAATAAAATAAATGAAAATAAATAAAATAAAAAACAAATAAAAATAAATAAATAAATAAATAAATATATAGATAATATAAAAACAAATGAATGAAAAAATAAATAACTAACTAAATAAATAAATATAAACAAAGAATAACATAAAATAAATAAACAAATTAATTGACGAATTGTTAAAAAAAATGGAAAAATAAATATATAAATATAAAATAAAGTGATAAAACTAAATAAATAAGATAAATAAATAGAAATAAAAAATATATATAAGCAAATAAATAAAAATAAAAATAAATAAAAATAAATATATTTCAACAACAAAAATAAAACAAATTAAATAAATAAAAAGAAATAAAAGAAATAAAAAACAAAAAATAAATAAATAAAAATAAATAAAACAAAATAAATAAAAAAAGAGAAAATAAAATTAATTAAAGTAAATAAATAAATCAATCAACATAAATAAAAATAAAAGAAACAATAAATAAAAAAAGAATAAAAATAAAAATAAAAGTAAAAAATAAATAAATAGAAATTTAAAAAACCAAAAAAATAATAAATAAAAAAATAGAAGAACAGTAAATAAAAAATAAATAAGTAAAAATAAAAAAAGATAAAAAATAAAAAAATTAATTAAAAATAAATAAAAAATAATACACATATAATAGAAAACTAATTAAAAACGAGGAAATAATAAATAATTTATTAAAAAAATAGATGAATAAATAAAAAATGAAAACAATGAAAAACTAATAAAAAATGAGGAAAAATAAAAAAAGAAATTAATAAAAATAAATAAATTTAATAAATAAATAAAGATAAATTCACATAAAATAAATAGAAAAATAAATATAAAATAATTAAATAAATAAATATATACAGATAAAATAAAAAATAAACAAAATTAAAATAAATAAAAATAAAATAATAAATAAAAGTACACAAATAAAAATAAATAAATAAATAACACCAAATAAATAAAACCATAACAAATTAAATTAAAAATAAAATTAATAAGAAAATAGTTAAACATAAATAAAAAGAAAATGATAAATAAAAACAAATAAAAATAAATAAAAATTTAATAAAGAAAGATAAATTAAAGATAAATAAAAATGAAAATGAAAATAAATGAATAAATATAAAAATAAATAAAAAATATATTTAAATAATTAAATACAAATACATGAAAATAAATTAAAACAAATTATTAGGTAAAAATAAGTAAATAAAAATTATTAAAAATAAATAAGTAAATAAAAATTATTAAAAATTAATAAAAAATTATAAATGAATAAAAGTAAATCAATAAAAACTAATAAATAAAAATATAAATAAATTAAAAAATAACAAGTAAAGAAAAATAAATAAAAATGTAAGTAATAAATACATAAATAAAATCAAGAAAAAAAAAAAAAATAAAAAATAAATAAATAAAAATAAAAAAACGAAACAATATAAAAATAGATAAATAAAAGTAAATAAATTAAAATAAATAAATTAAAAGACATAAAAATTAATAATTAAAAAAAATAAATGGTAATGACTATATTATAAATAAAAATAAATAATTAAGAATAGATATAAATAAAAATAAATGAAAATAAATAAATAGAAATAAATAATAAGTAAATAACATTGAATAAAAATAAAAATGTAAAATAAATATAAATATAAATAAATAAATAAAATATAATTAATATAAATTATTAAAAAATTACCCCCAATAATAAATAAAAATAAATAAATAGAATTACATTAAGATGAATAAATAAAATTAATAAAAAAATAAACAAAAAAGATAAAAATTAATAAATGCAAATAAATAAATAAGAATAACTTAACACAATTAAAAAATTTAAGAATAAAAAATGATAAATGAAAGTAATTAAATAAAAATAACTAAATAATAAATAGATAATAAAATAATAAATATATAGAAATGAATACATAACAATACATATATAAATATAAAAGATTAAAAGAAATAAGTATATAAATAAATAAAATTGAATTTAATAAATAAAATTAATAAAAATAAGTTGAAATAGAAAAATAAAAATAACCAAATAAATAAATACATATAAATAAAAATAATTAAAAAACAAATGTAAATAAATAAATAAAACAAATAAAAATAATTATATGATAAATAAATACAAATTATTAACTAATAAATAAGTATAAATAAAAAATCAATAAAAATAAATATAAATGAATAATAATAAATAAGTAAATTCAATTGATTAGATATGAATAAATACATAAAGAAAAATAAAATAAATGAAAAATTATAAATAAAAATAAATAAGTAATGAATAATATAAAAAATAAGAAAAATAAAAAATAAAATTAAATAATTAAGATAAAAAAATAATTACAAATAAGTATATCAAAGTAAATAAAATCATAAATAAATAGAAAAAATATGTAATTTAAAATAAAATAAATGGAAATAAAAATATATAAATAGATAAATAAGTGACAGTAATTAAATAAAAAATAATAAAAATAAAGAAGTAAATTATTTTTATATGCAAAAGTTATATAATCTTTAATGTTATTTTATTGCACAATTTAGGTACTGACTTCGTGAAATGAAATTTTTATCATAATAAATCCTGTATATTTTTAGATTTAATTATACTAAATAAAATTCTGTTAAAATAAATCATAGCAAATATCAAGAAATAAAATTTAAGATATATCAAATAATAATAATAATAATAATAATAATAATAATAATAATAATAATAATAATAATAATAATAATAATAATAATAATAATAATAATAATAAATAAATAAAAAATAATTTAAAAAAGGAAAATAAATGAAATATGTAAAAAAAAAAAAAATAGTTCAGTTTGATTACGATATTTTTCGTAGTTTCCTTTGTTTTTGATGACTGATTTTAGTTTACCGATTACGGATATATTCTTACAACAAAGTTTTATGAAAAATCTCCGTTAATAAACAATCAAGATAAAATTAAAGCCTTTTGTATATAAAAATACTGTTAAAAAATTGAAGATTTAAGTAAAAAATCATTAAGAAAAGAAAAATAAATGAAATATGTAAATAGTGTCAAAATATTTGAATTTGAATATCAAATGTTTTGGCAGTTTTGCCCTCTTTTTGATGACTGATTTTAGTTTAACGTTTACTGATATATTATCATAACATAATTGTATAAATAAATCTGTTAAAAAAATAATAAAAATTTTAGTAAAAATCAACTTCAAAAATCACATAAAAAACGTTCAATATTTCAGACAAAAATTAACTTAAAAATCATTTTAAAAAATGAAAATAAATGAAATATGTAAAAAGTAGAAAAAAAAAATTGATTACGATATTTTTCGTAGTTTTGCATTCTTTTATGACAGATTTTCGTTTACCGTTTACGAATATAGTCTTATAACAAAGTTTCCCGAAAAAAGTCTAAGGTAAAAAACAACGAAGTAAAATTAAAGACTAAATGGCCATATACGTTTTGTATATAAAAATACTGTTAAAAAGATTCAAGATTCCAGTCAAAAACAAATTTAAAAAATCATTAAGAAAAGGAAAATAAACGAAATATGTAAAATATTTCAATTTTAATACAATATTTTTTTTTGGAGTTTTGCCCTCTTTTTGATGACTGATTTTAGCTTAACGTTTACTGATATATTATTATAACAGAATGATATAAAAACTTCAAAAATGACATAAAAAAGGCAAAAGAATGTGACATGAAATGTTTGAGAAAAATATGTCAATTTTGAATACAATATTCTAATGAATTTTGCCCTCCTTATGATGAATTAATTTAATTTAACTTTTACAGATATATTTTTATAAACGAGTTTTATAAAAAAAAAACTTTAAAAAACAATCAATGTTGAAATGAAAAATCAATTTAAAAAACACCAAAAAATAGGAAAATGAATATAATATTTTTAAATTTTAATACAACATTTTTTGGTAATTTTACCCTCTTTTACATGACTGATTTTAGGTCAACGTTTTCCGATATATTCTTATTTTATTTACTATTGTTGTTTTATATATGTATTTGTAATTTTTATTTTTAAATCAAATGAAAAATACCATGTAATTACCAATGAATGAAATTATGATAAGCGTAAATACAAAAAAAAACAGTGACAGTAATCAACTAAAAAAAAAACGAAATAAAATCAAAGCAAAACATATGAAATGAAATAAGATGAAAATTTAAACAAACATAAAGCAAAAAAATTTAAAAATAATACAAAAGATTAATAAAAAAAATTATATTATTTTTATTTTTTGAAATTAAAACAAAACTAAAGCTTTTTATATTACATTCTTTTGCCTTTTTTTTTTTTTAGGTGACTTTGAAGTTGATTTTTACTTACATATTGAATGTTTTTTTTAACTAATACTTTCTTATCTGTAATTCTGTTTAACTAAAATCAGTCATCAAAAAGAGGGCAAAACTCCCCAAAAATATTGTATTCAAATTAAAATATTTTTGTAACTTTTTACATATTTCATTTATTTTCCTTTTCTTAATGATTTTCTAAATGGTTTATTGACTGAAATCTTAAATGCTATAACAGTATTTTTATATACAAAACTTATATGACCATTTAGCCTTTAATTTTACCTTGATTGTTTTTGAACGGAGTTTTTTCATAAAACTTTGTTAATGGAATATATCTGTAAACGGTAAACTAAGATCATAGATCAGTCATGAAAAAGAGGGCAAAACTACGAAAAATACCATAATCAAATTGAATTTTTTTTTTTTACTTTTGACATATTTTATTTATTTTCTTTTTTTTAATGATCTTTAAGTTGATTTTTGTCTTAAATTATTCATATTTTTTAGGTGATTTTTGAAGTTGATTTTTAACTTAAATATTAATTACTTTTTAACGGATTTTTTATATAATTCTTTTATAATAATATATCAGTAAATGTTAAACTAAAATCATTCATCAAAAAGAGGGCAAAACTCCCAAAAAATATTATATTCAAATTGAATTTTTTTTTTTACTTTTTACATATTTAATTTATTTTCCTTTATTAATATTTTTAAGTTGATTTTTGACCGATTTTTTGAATGCTTTTATCAGTATTTATAAATTTATTTATTTTTAATTACTTATTCATTTATTTATTTATTTATTTATTTATTTTATTTATTCATTTATTTTTGTTTATTTATTTATTTTTTTTATTTACCTATTTTCATTTATTTTGATTTATTTATCAATTTATTAGTTATTCATTTATTTTTATTAATTTATTTATTATTAATTATTCATTCATTTTTTATTTATTTATTCATTCCTATTTATTAATTTTTAAAATTTATTTCTTTTATTTATTTACGTTTATTTATTTATTTTTATTTTTTATTTATTTTTTAAAAAATTTTTTATATTCATTAATTTATTTTTATCTATTTATTCATATATTTTTTTTATTTTTTTTATTTATTTATTTTTATTTATCTATTATTTTATTAATGTATTTATTTTTATTAATTTATTTATTTTTATTTATTTATTTTCATTTATTTTTATTTATTTATTTAATTATATATTTCAATTAATTATTTATTTTTAATTTATTTCTTTTTATTTATTTTTATTTATCATTTTATTTTTATTTATTCATTTTCATTTACTTTTATTTATTTATTTTCATTTACTTTTATTTATTTATTTTCATTTATTTTTATTTAATTATTTATTTTTTATCTATTTTTATTCATTTATTTATTTATTAATTTTTATTTATTCATTTATTTATATTTATTTTATTTATTTTTTATTTTTATTTATTTATTTTTTGTTTTCATTTATTTATTCTTTTTTTCTTTCATTTTTATTTATTTACTTATTTCTAATCATTTATTTATTTTTATTTATTTATTTATTTTTGTATATTTTTTATTTAATTATTTACTTTTATTAATATATTTATTTTTATTCATTTATTTAATTTTAATGATTGATTTATCTTTATTTATTTATTTATTTTTATTTATTTATTTATTTATTTTTAATTAATGATTTATTTTTATATAATTTTTTTTTTATATTTATTTGTATTTATTTATTTATTATTTATTTATTTTTAATTATTTACTTATTTATTTATTTTTATTTTATTAATTATTATTTATTTATTTATTTTTTCTATATGTGTTTATTTATTTATATATTTATTTATTTAATTTTATTTATTTATTTATTTTTATTTATATATTTATTATTATTTATTTAATTTTATTTATTTATTTATTTTTATTTGTTTATATATTTATTTTTATTTCTTTATATATTTTTATTAATCTATTTATTTTTACATTTTTACTAATTTATTTTCAATTATTTTTATTTATTTATTTTATTTTTATTATTTTTATTCATTTATTTATTTTCATTTATTTTCATTTATTTCATTTATTTTTTCATTTAGTTTTATTTATTTATTTTTATTTATTTATTTATTTTTATTTTTATTTTTATGTATTTATTAATTTTTATTTATTTATTAATTTATTAATTTATTTATTAATTTATTTACTTTTAATTATTTTTATTTATTTATTTTTATTTATTAATATTCATTTATTTGTTTATCTCTTTCTATTTAGTTATTTATTCATTTATCTTTATTTATTTATTTGTATTTATATTTATTTATTGATTGATTTTTAATTATTTTTTTCAATTTTTTTATATATTTATTTATTTTATTAATTTATTTATATATCTATTTTTATTTGTTTTATTTATTCATTTTTATTTATTTATTTTCTTTATTTATTTACCTCTATATATTTATTTTTTATTTATTTTTTAATTTTTTTTATTTATATATTATTTATTTATTTATTTATTTTTATTTATTTATTTTCATTCATTTAATTTTATTTATTTTTCGTTATTTTTCTTTTTTATTTTTATTTATTAATTTTTTATTTATTTACTTATTAATTTTTATTTATTTTTGGTTATTTGTTCATTTTTATTTATTTTTATTTTTTATTTATTTTTATTTTTATTCATTTATTAATAATAATAATAATAATAATAATAATAATAATAATAATAATAATAATAATAATAATAATAATAATAATAATAATAATAATAATAATAATAATAATAATAATAATAATAATTGAAAATCATAAAAAAAGGAAAATAAATGAAATATGTAAAAGTAAAAAAAAATTCGATTACGATATTTTTCTTAGTTTTACCATCTTTTCACCTTTTAAGGATATATTCATATAACAAATTTTTATGAAAAAAATCTCCGTTAAAAACAATGCAGATAAACTTATAGGTCATATACGTTTTGTACATAAAAATACTGTTATAAACATTCAAGGTTTCAGTCAAAAATCAATTTAAAAATCATTAAGAAATTAAAGATAATGAAATATGTAAAAAGTGTCAAAAATATTTAAATCTGAGTACAACATTTTTTGGGAGTTTTGTCCTCTTTTTATGACCGATTTTAGTTTTACAGAATTATATAAAAAAATGTCCGTTAAAAAAATTCAATATTTAAGTAAAAAATCAACTTAAAAATGACTTAAAAAAGACAAAAGAATGAAAAATAAATGATTTAGGTTTATTTTAATTTGAAAAAAAGATAAGAATAATAAAATCTTTTATATTAATTCTTTGTATTATTTTTACATTTATTTTCAACGTTTTTATTTTAATGTTTTGTTTTGATTTTATTTAATTTTTTATTTAATTATTGTTTTTGCTTTTTTATTTACTTGTATCATAATTTTCTTCATTGGTAAATAAATATTATTTGTCATTTGAATTAAATATAAAAATTACAAATAATAATATAAAACAACAATGTCAAATAATAATAAGAATATATCAGAAAACGTTGAACTAAAATCATTCACGAAAAAGAGGGCAAAATACCCCAAAATATTGTATTAAAATGTATTTTTTTTTTTAGCTTTTTATATGATATAATAATTTCCCAATTTTTAGATTATTTTTGAAATTGAATTTCCATTTAAATATAGATTAAGAGAACAAAATTCATAATAATATTGTATTCAAAATTCACATATTTTTCTAAAACTTTCATGCAACATTCTTATTGCTTTTTTTTTAGGTTATTTTTGAAGTTGAGTTTTTACTTGAATAAATAAATATATATAAATGAAAAATAGATAAATAAAAATGAATGTAAATAAAAAATAAAAATAATAGAATAAAAAAATAATAAATAAGTATGTAACATTTACTAAAAATAAATCAATAAATAAAGAAAAATAAATGAAATTAAGATATATAAATAATTCCTCTATTTATTTCATAATTTATCTTTATTTATATATTTATTTTTATTTATTTACTCAATTTGTATTTATTTTTATTTATTTTTTATTTTCCATTATTTTAATTCATATATTTTTATATATTTATTTTTATTTATTTATTTTTTTTTATTTTTTATTATTTACATGTTTTTACTTATTTTTATTTATTTATTTTTATTTAATTATTTATTTTAATTTATATATTTTCATTTATATTTATTTATTGATTTATATATTTTTAATTACTGATTTATTTTTATTTATTTATTTATTTTTATATTTATCTATTTATTTATTTATTTACTTTTATTTATTTATTATTTTTATTTATTTCTTTTCATTGATTTTTATTTATTTATTTCTTTTTATTTATTTATTTTATTTATATATTTATTTTTATTTATATATTTATTTCTATTTATTTATTTATTTTTATTTATTTATGTATATTATATTTTTATTAATTTATTTTTATTTATTTTTATTTATTTATTTTTCTTTATTACTTTACTTTTATTTTTTTCATTTATCTATTTTTATTTATCTATTTTTATTTATATATTTATTTTTATTTATCTTTTTTCATTTATTTTCTTATTTTTATTTATTTATTTATTTTTATTTATTTATTTTATTTATTAATTTATTTATTATTATTAATTTATTTATTATTATTAATTAATCTATTAATTGTAACACAGTTTTTGAAGGCCCTTTTACTTTTTTTATGTAACTAAAACTTTGAAGGCCCGTTTCTCAAAACATAAATTTTTCGCCTTTAAAATGCATCTCCTCCCTTAGTATTGGACTAATCTAAATGAAATTTTATATATAACATGGGGAAACATGGTAGATTAAGAAAATGCCGGGGATTTTTAATATTTTGAGTTGCTGATTTTTGGTCATTTTTTTTCTGTCATTTTTCCAGGAAAATTTCATAAAAAAGAAAAAAAATTCATATCTCGAAGAAGAATTGAAAAATAAAAAATCCCTGGCATTTTATTGAAGGTTCATATGTGTTTTATATGTGGTTCAAATCCCATCCATTAAAAACTAAAAGCAAAGGAGAAGATGCATTTTGAAAATGGCCAATTTTGGCCGAAAATTGCTCTGGTGTCACAAAACCTAAGGTCATTGACCAAAAATTTTTTCCCCAGAAGTTCCGCATAATGTCCTTAAACAAACCCCCTATATATCAACAACCTGTCATTAAAAACGTGGGAAACCGGCCGATCCCCTTAACTGCTTCCTTATTTCTGATTGTCTCCTTCTTAGGACCTTTATATGCATATAGCATTCCTTCTTTATCACCATAGTTTATTGAGTCAAATTTATCAGAGTTAAATACCATCCTATTTACCTCTGCCCATTTATATATATTGTTTAGGTCTCTTTGTAGCGAGTTCCTATCTTCATCACAAGTAATCTCTCTACTTATTCTTGTGTCATCCGCGAAACTTCTCACTACCGAGTCCTTAACATTATTGTCTATATCTGCAATCATAATCACAAACAGCAATGCCGCTAACACCGTACCTTGTGGCACACCGGATATTACCATAGCTTCATCCGATTTCTCATCGTTAGCAATCACTATCTGTTTTTTGTTTTGCAAAAATTCTTTTATCCATCTTCCAACTTTATCCACAATGTTATGTTTTCTCATTTTTTTTTAATATATTATGGTCCACCTTGTCAAAAGCTTTTGCAAAGTCTAGGTAAACCACATCTGTATCTTTTTCGTTTATCATATTTTTATATATGCTTTCGTGGTGAGCTAACAAATGGGTCTGTGTATTTCTTCCGGGTACAAAACCATGTTGTCCTGTATTAAACAAACTATTTTTATTAAATGTTTCATTATATATTTTTTCATTACCCTTTCGTAAACTTTCATAATATGAGATGTCAGACTCACAGGCCTATAATTACTTGCCTCTAGTCTTGATCCACCTTTGAAAGTTGGGGTAATATACACTAATTTATGCTCATCATAAATCTTGCCTGTATCTATACTTTGCCTTAATGATATTGCTAGCGGCTTTAACAAAATGGCAGGAACACCATCAGGTCCTGCTGCTGATCCATTTTTAATCTCATTAATAGCCTGCACAATATCGGCTTTAGTAATATCTATGTCCGAAAAATATTCACTATTTTCATCTCTTATTTCTTCATTATCAATTCTAGGTGTGAATTCACTCTTATATCTTTCTGCTAATATGTTACATATTTCCTTTTTTCATTTGTTAATCGCCCTTCAATTCTTAGAGGGCCTATTTCTACTCTTATTTTATTCATCTTTTTTGTATATGTGAGTAAAATATTTTCGGGATTTGTTTGATATTTTGTAGGGTCTTTTCTTCAAGGTCTTGATTTTCTTTATCCTTTAACTGTATAATCTTTTGTTCTGCATTTTCTATCTTACTTTTTAGCTCCATCACTTTCCATGCATTCTTTTCTTTTGCAAGACCTTTTTTCCACTTTCTGATTTTCTGGAACAAGATCCTTCTGTCTCTTGGAATTCGTGACTGATGTTTACTTTTCTTCTTCGGTATATATTTTTCCACCATTTCCTCTAAAATTTTATATAATATATCCGTATTTACCTGTATATTATCACTTACGAATATGTTTTCCCATTCTTTGTTTAATTCTTCATTTATTTTTGACCAATTTATATTTTTACTATAGAAACTATATTTTCCATATCCTTCCCATTTTTTCTTCTCTTGATTATCTCTGTTTTCATGTGCTTTGGAAAGGACTGTTAATTCTATGACATTATGGTCTGAAATACTCGTATTATACACTATTATTTCTTTAACATAGTTCATCTCGTTCACAAATACTAGATCTAAAATATTATCCTTTCTTGTTGGTAGGTGATTTATTTGCTGAATGTTACGTTCTAGTAGCATATCTAATAGCTTTTCAAATTGCCTCTGATCTTCTGCACTACTATTACACTCTTTTTTATATGTATAAATACAACCACAGTCTCCTATTCGTTCTTTCCATTCTACGAAAGGAAAGTTAAAGTCTCCGGATAGTAGTATAGTCCAGTCTTTGTGATTTCTACATATATCATCCAATTTGTCTTTAGTATTCGGGGGTCTGTATATTACAATGTTTACTAATTTTTCAGATTCAAATTCTACTGCTATTAATTCACATTCTGTGTTACTGTATTTCTCACAGATTTTTCCTTGATTGGCATCTCTCCCATATATCGCGGTTCCCCCTTGATTCCTATTTTTTCTATCTGATCTATAAGTTTGGAAACCCTTTATCTGATCATCATTACCAGTCTCTTGTGAGTACCAGGTCTCACTTATATTCATTATATCTATTTTTTCAGTTTGGGTTAGTTCTTCTAAGAACTCTATTTTTCTTTTTGTGTTACTCGAAACTAGATCCAGTGCATTCATCACTATGATGGTTTATGTTTTATCCCCATTATCTAATAAGGGTAATAATAAGGAATTTCTTTTCTTCATTTCCATAACTTCGGACATTAAAAAATCCAACTTATCCAAAATAGTCGATCTTCCATCTTCATAATTATTAATTTTGTGTTTGTATCTGCACCTAGTGGGGCCCAGGGGTCCAATTCTGCCAGGACCCTTGCGTGGTGAAGGTGGCATATTCTAAACCTAGGGTGTAAGAAAAAAAAAAAAAAAAAAAAAAAAAGTCCAGCCTCGAAAAATAGAACTTTAAAAATTTTCGACCTAACTAACCCTTGTTAGTACAGTTCTATTAATTTTGGGGATGCAAAATTTTTTTCGCCAATATTTCCAGTTTCCAAAAATCGATGAATGGAAATTCAGACTTCCATAATTCGAAAATGACTCAAATTATTTATCTTACGATTGCTTTTTCCAATAAAATGGACCAAAATACTGGGGGCGCATTTGGAGCCTGGTGACCGTGGCAGGATTCCCCTCTGAGCAACGGGGCCTGAAAGTCGCCTTTTTAATTTTTATAATAGAAATTCAGGTTTCTATAACTCAAGAAGGCGACGACGTATTGATATGCGGTTTGAATTTTTTAATAGAACGGACCAAAATAGTGCGGGTGCATTTGGAGCCTCATGTCCGTGGCAGGGTTCCCCTCTTAGCTACGGGGCCTCAAAGTCGTCTTTTTAATTCTTACAATAAAAATTCAGGCATCCATAACTCAACAAGGACTCGACGTATTGATTTGCGATTTGAATTTTTTAATAGAACGGACCAATATACTGGGGGTGCATTAGGAGTCTCATGTCCGTGGCAGGGTTCCCCTCTTAGGTATGGGGCCTCAAAGTCGCTTTTTTAATTTTTATAATAGAAATTCAGGCGTCCATAACTCAAGAAGGCGGCGACGTATTGATGTGCGGTTTGAATTTTTTATTAGAACGGACCAAAATACTGGGGGTGTATTTGGAGCCTCATCTCAGTGGCAGGGCTCGCCTCTTAGCTACGGGGCCTCTAAGTCGCCTTTTTAATTTATACAATAAAAATTCAGGCATCCAAAACTCAGCAACGCCTGAACGTATTGATGTTTTGTATGAATTTTTTAATAGAACGGACCAAAATAAAGGGGCTCTAATTGGAGCCTCATGTCCGTGGCATGGTTCCCTCTCGGCTATGGGACCTCAAAGTTGGTGTTTTTTGTTAATTTTACAGATGAACCTTGCAATTTCAAAATGACACCTGCATTACCTACAAGGCTACAGAAACCTTGAAACTGAAAAATGACACATGGAATACAACAGAGTGCCAATGATGAAAGGCTACCAGCTATATTAATGGTAGAAATTACCCTTGAAATTGAAAAATGACACCTGTTATACTGCTGAAGAAAGAGTCTTCAAGGAGTCTTCAGGGAGTCTTCGGTTAGGATTTTGGCGCCAAAACGAAGACTATATCATTTTGTCAAACTAGAGCATAGTCATTCATGTAATGATGGCCACCTCCGGCGATTCCGGAGGAAATCTTTGGTAAGGGGCCATTTTTTGGGTTTGTTTGTGGGGCCCAGGGATCCAATTCAGCCGGGACCCTTGTTATACTGCTGAAGAAAGAGTCTTCAAGGAGTCTTCAGGGAGTCTTGGGTGAGGATTTTGGCGCCAATACGAAGATTGTATCATTTTCTCAATCTAGAGCATAGTCATTCATGTAATGATAGCCACCTCCGGCGATTCCGGAGGAAATCTTTGGTAAGGGGTCCTTTTTTGGGTTTGTTTGTGGGGCCAAGGGGTCCAATTCAGCCGGGACCCTTGCGTGGTGAAGGTGGCCTATTCTAAACCTAGGGTGTAAAAGAAAAAAATGAAAAAAAAAGCCTGCCTCAAAAAATAGAACTTTAAAAATTTTCGACCTAACTAACCTTGTTAGAACAGTCCTATTAATTTTGGGGATGCAAAATTTTTTTGGCCAATATTTCCAGTTTCCAAAAATCGATGAATGGAAATTCAGACTTCCATAATTCGAAAATGACTCAAATTATTTATCTTACGTTTGCTTTTTCCAATAAAATGGACCAAAATACGGGGGGGCGCATTTGGAGCCTGGTGATCATGGTAGGGTTGCCCTCTGAGCAACGGGGCCTCAAAGTCGCCTTTTTAATTTTTATAATAGAAATTCAGGTTTCTATAACTCAAGAAGGCGACAACGTATTGATATGCGGTTTGAATTTTTTAATAGAACGGACCAAAATAGTGCGGGTGCATTTGGAGCCTCATGTCCGTGGCAGGCTTCCCCTCTTAGCTACGGGGCCTCAAAGTCGTCTTTTTAATTTTTACAATAAAAATTCAGGCATCCATAACTCAACAAGGACTCGACGTATTGATTTGCGGTTTGAATTTTTTAATAGAACGGACCAATATACTGGGGGTGCATTAGGAGTCTCATGTCAGTGGCAGGGTTCCCCTCTTAGGTATGGGGCCTCAAAGTTGCTTTTTTTAATTTTTATAATAGAAATTCAGGCGTCCATAACTCAAGAAGGCGGCGACGTATTGATGTGCAGTTTGAATGTTTGATTAGAACGGACCAGAATACTGGGGGTGTCTTTGGAGCCTCATCTTAGTGGCAGGGTTCCCCTCTTAGCTACGGGGCCTCAAAGTCGCCTTTTTAATTTATACAATAAAAATTCAGGCATCCAAAACTCAGCAAGGCCTGAACGTATTGATGTTTTGTATGAATTTTTTAATAGATCGGACCAAAATAAAGGGGCTCTAATTGGAGCCTGATGTCCGTGGCAGGGTTCCCTCTCGGGTATGGGACCTCAAAGTTGGTGTTTTTTGTTAATTTTACATATGAACCTTGCAATTTCAAAATGACACCTGCATTACCTACAAGGCTACAGGAACCTTGAAACTGAAAAATGACATATGGAATACTACAACAGAGTGCCAATGATGAAAGGTTACCACCTATATTAATGGTAGAAATTACCCTTGAAACTGAAAAATGACACCTGTTATACTGCTGAAGAAAGAGTCTTCAAGGAGTCTTCAGGGAGTCTTCGGTGAGGATTTTGGCGCCAAAACGAAGACTATATCATTTTCTCAAACTAGAGCATAGTCATTCATGTAATGATGGCCACCTCCGGCGATTCCGGAGGAAATCTTTGGTAAGGGGTCCATTTTTGGGTTTGTTTGTGGGGCACAGGGGTCCAATTCAGCCGGGACCCTTGCGTGGTGAAGGTGCCATTTCCTAAACCTAGGGTGTAAAAGAAAAAATGAAATAAAAAAGTCCAGCTTCAAAAAATATAACTTTAAAAATTTTCGACCTAACTAACCCTTGTTAGTGGAGTTCTATTAATTTTGGGGATGCATAATTTTTTTCGCCAATATTTCCAGTTTCCAAAAATCGATGAATGGAAATTCAGACTTCCATAATTCGAAAATGACTCAAATTATTTATCTTACGTTTTCTTTTTCCAATAAAATGGACCAAAATACTGGGGGCGCATTTGGAGCCTGGTGACCATGGCAGGGTTGCCCTCTGAGCAACAGGGCCTCAAAGTCGCCTTTTTAATTTTTATAATAGAAATTCAGGTTTCTATAACTCAAGCAGGCGACGACGTATTGATTTGCGATTTGAATTTTTTAATAGAACGGACCAATATACTGGGGGTGCATTAGGAGTCTCATGTCCGTGGCAGGGTTCCCCTCTTAGGTATGGGGCCTCAAAGTCGCTTTTATAACTTTTATAATAAAAATTCAGGCGTCCATAACTCAAGGAGGCGGCGACGTATTGATGTGCTGTTTGAATTTTTGATAAGAACGGACCAAAATACTGGGGGTGTATTTGGAGCCTGATCTCAGTGGCAGGGTTCCTCTTAGCTACGGGGCCTCAAAGTCGCCTTTTTAATTGATACAATAAAAATTCTGGCATCCAAAACTCAGCAAGGCCTGAACGTATTGATGTTTTGTATGAATTTTTTAATAGAACGGACGAAAATAAAGGGGCTCTAATTGGAGCCTGATGTCCGTGGCAGGGTTCCCTCTCGGCTATTGGATCTCAAAGTTGGTGTTTTTTGTTAATTTTACATATGAATCTTGCAATTTCAAAATGGCACCTGCATTACCCACAAGGCTACAGGAACCTTGAAACTGAAAAATGACACATGGAATACTACAACAGAATGCCAGTGATGAAAGGCTACCAGCTATATTAATGGTAGAAATTACCCTTGAAATTGAAAAATGACACCTGTTATACTGCTGAAGAAAGAGGCTTCAAGGAGTCTTCAGGGAGTCTTGGGTGAGGATTTTGGCGCCAATACGAAGACTGTATTATTTTCTCAAACTAGAGCATAGTCATTCATGTAATGATGGCCACCTCCGGCGATTCCGGAGGAAATCTTTAGTAAGGGGTCCTTTTTTGGGTTTGTTTGTGGGGCCCAGGGGTCCAATTCAGCCGGGACCCTTGTTGTACTGCTGAAGAAAGAGTCTTCAAGGAGTCTTCAGGGAGTCTTGGGTGAGGATTTTGGCGCCAATACGAAGACTGTATCATTTTCTCAAACTAGAGCATAGTTATTCATGTAATGATGGCCACCTCCAGCGATTCCGGAGGAAATCTTTGGAAAGGGGTCCCTTCTTGGGTTTGTTTGTGGGGCACAGGGGTCCAATTCAGCCGGAACCCTTGCGTGGTGAAGGTGGCATATTCTAACCCTAGGGTGTAAAAAAAAAAAAAAAAAAAAAGTCTAGCCTCAAGAAATAGAACTTCAAAAATTTTCGACCTAACTAACCCTATTAATTTTGAGGATGCAAAATTTTTTTGGCCAATATTTCCAGTTCCTAAAAATCGATGAATGGAAATTCAGACTTCCATAATTTGAAAATGACTCAAATTATTTATCTTACGTATGATTTTTCCAATAAAATGGACCAAAATACTGGCGGCGCATTTGGAGCCTGGTGACCGTAGCAGGGTTGCCCTCTGAGCAACGGGGCCTCAAAGTCGCCTTTTTAATTTTTATAATAGAAATTCAGGTTTCTATAACTCAAGAAGTCGACGACGTATTGATATGCGGTTTGAATTTTTTAATAGAACGGACCAAAATAGTGGGGGTGCATTTGGAGCCTCATGTCCGTGGCAGGCTTCCCCTCTTAGCTACGGGCCACAAAGTCGTCTTTTTAATTTTTACAATAAAAATTCAGGCATCCATAACTCAACAAGGACTCGACGTATTGATTTGCGATTTGAATTTTTTAATAGAACGGACCAATATACTGGGGGGTGCATTAGGAGTCTCATGTCCGTGGCAGGGTTCCCCCTCTTAGGTATGGGGCCTCAAAGTCACTTTTTTAATTTTTATAATAAAAATTCCGGCGTCCATAACTCAAGGAGGCAGCGACGTATTGATGTGCGGTTTGAATTTTTGATTAGAACGGACCAAAATACTGGGGGTGTATTTGGAGCCTCATCTCAGTGGCAGGGTTCCCCTCTTAGCTACGGGGCCTCAAAGTCGCCTTTTTAATTTATACAATAAAAATTCAGGCATCCAAAATTCAGCAAGGCCTGAACGTATTGATGTTTTGTATGAATTTTTTAATAGAACGGGCCAAAATAAAGGAGCTCTAATTGAAGCCTCATGTTCGTGGCAGGGTTCCCTCTCGGCTATGGTTCCTCAAAGTTGGTGTTTTTTGTTAATTTTACATATGAACCTTGCAATTTCAAAATGACACCTGCATTACCTACAAGGCTACAGAAACCTTGAAACTGAAAAATGACACATGGAATACTACAACAGAGTGCCAATGATGAAAGGTTACCAGCTATATTAATGGTAGAAATTACCCTTGAAATTGAAAAATGACACCTGTTATACTGCTGAAGAAAGAGTTTTCAAGGAGTCTTCAGGGAATCTTTGGTGACGATTTTGGCACTAATACGAAGATTGTATCATTTTCCCATATTAGAGCATTGTCATTCATGTAATGATGGCCACCTCCGGCGATTCCGGAGGAAATCTTTGGTAAGGGGTCCATTTTTGGTTTGTTTGTGGGGCCCAGGGGTCCAATTCAGCCGGGACCCTTGCATGGTGAAGGTGGCATATTTTAAACCTTAGGTGTAAAGGAAAAAAATGAAAAAAAAGGCCAGCCTCAACAAATAGAACTTTAAAAATTTTCGACCTAACCAACCCTTGTTAGTAGAGTTCTATTAATTTTGGGGATGCAAAATTTTTTTGGCCAATATTTCCAGTTTCCAAAAATCGATGAATGGAAATTCAGACTTCCATAATTCGAAAATAACTCCAATTATTTATCTTACGTTTGCCTTTTCCAATAAAATGGACCAAAATACTGGGGGCTCATTTGGAGCCTGGTGACCGTGGTAGGGTTCCCCTCTGAGCAACGGGGCCTCAAAGTCGACTTTTTAATTTTTATAATAGAAATTCAGGTTTCTATAACTCAAGAAGGCTACGACGTATTGATATGCGGTTTGATTTTTTTAATAGAACGGACCAAAATAGTGAGGGTGCATTTGGAGCCTCATGTCCGTGGCAGGCTTCCCCACTTAGCTACGGGGCCTCAAAGCCGTCTTTTTAATTTTTACAATAAAAATTCAGGCATCCATAACTGAACAAGAACTCGACGTATTGATTTGCGGTTTCAATTTTTTAATAGAACGGACCAATATACTGGGGGTGCATTAGGAGTCTCATGTCCGTGGCAGGGTTCCACTCTTAGGTATGGGGCCTCAAAGTCGCTTTTTTAATTTTTATAATAGAAATTCAGGCGTCCATAACTCAAGGAGGCGGCGACGTATTGATGTGCGGTTTGAATGTTTGATTAGAACGGACCAAAATACTGGGGGTGTATTTGGAGCCTCATCTCAGTGGCAGGGTTCCCCTCTTAGCTATGGGGCCTCAAATTCGCCTTTTTAATTTATACAATAAAAATTCAGGCATCCAAAACTCAGCAAGGCCTGAACGTATTGATGTTTTGTATGAATTTTTTAATAGAACGGACCAATATACTGGGGGTGCATTAGGAGTCTCATGTCCGTGGCAGGGTTCCCCTCTTAGGTATGGGGCCTCAAAGTCGCTTTTTTAATTTTTATAATAGAAATTCAGGCGTCCATAACTCAAGGAGGCGGCGACGTATTGATGTGCGGTTTGAATGTTTGATTAGAACGGACCAAAATACTGGGGGTGTATTTGGAGCCTCATCTCAGTGGCAGGGTTCCCCTCTTAGCTACGGGGCCTCAAAGTCGCCTTTTTAATTTATACAATAAAAATTCAGGCATCCAAAACTCAGCAAGGCCTGAACGTATTGATGTTTTGTATGAATTTTTTAATAGAACGGACCAAAATAAAGGGGCTCTAATTGGAGCCTCATGTCCGTGGCAGGGTTCCCTCTCGGCTATGGGACCTCAAAGTTGGTGTTTTTTGTTAATTTTACATATGAACCTTGCAATTTTAAAATGACACCTGCATTACCCACAAGGCTACAGAAACCTTGAAACTGAAAAATGACACATGGAATACAACAGAGTGCCAGTGATGAAAAGTTACCTGCTCTATTAATGGTAGAAATTACCCTTGAAATTGAAAAATGACACCTATTATACTGCTGAAGAAAGTCTTCAAGGAGTCTTCAGGGAGTCTTGGGTGAGGATTTTGGCGCCAATACGAAGGCTGTATCATTTTCTCAAACTAGAGCCTAGTCATTCATGTAATGATGCCCACCTCCGGCGATTCAGGAGGAAATCTTTGGTAAAGGGCCCTTTTTTGGGTTTGTTTGTGGGGCACAGGGGTCCAATTCAGCCGAGACCCTTGCGTGGTGAAGGTGGCATATTCTAAACCTAGGGTGCAAAAGAAGAAAAAATGAAAAAAAAAAAAAAAAAAAAAAGAGTCCAGCCTCAAAAGATAGAACTTTCAAAATTTTCGACCTAACCAACCCTTGTTAGTACAGTTCTATTAATTTTGGGGATGCAAAATTCTTTTGGCAAATATTTCCAGTTTCCAAAAATCGATGAATGGAAATTCAGACTTCTATAATTCGAAAATGACTCAAATTATTTATCTTACGTTTGCTTTTTCCAATAAAATGGACCAAAATACTGGGGGAGCATTTGGAGTCTGGTGACCGTGGCAGGGTTCCCCTCTGCGCAACGGGGCCTCAAAGTCGCCTTTTCTTTTTAATTTTTATAATAGAAATTCAGGTTTCTATAACTCAAGAAGGCGACGACGTATTGATATGCGGATTGAATTTTTTAATAGAACGGACCAAAATAGTGGGGGTGTATTTGGAGCCTCATGTCCGTGGCAGGCTTCCCCTCTTAGCTACGGGGCCTCAAAGTCGTCCTTTTAATTTCTACAATAAAAATTCAGGCATCCATAACTGAACAAGAACTCGACGTATTGATTTGCGATTTGAATTTTTTAATAGAACGGACCAATATACTGGGGGTGCATTAGGAGTCTCATGTCCGTGGCAGGGTTCCCCTCTTAAGTATGGGGCCTCAAAGTCGCTTTTTTAATTTGTATAATAGAATTTAAGGCGTCCATAAATCAAGAAGGCGGCGATGTATTGATGTGCGGTTTGAATTTTTGATTAGAACGGACCAAAATACTGGGGGTGTATTTGGAGCCTCATCTCAGTGGCAGGGTTCCCCTCTTAACTACGGGGCCTCAAAGTCGCCTTTTTAATTCATACAATAAAAATTCAGGCATCCAAAACTCAGCAAGGCCTGAACGTATTGATGTTTTTAATAAATTTTTTAATAGAACGGACCAAAATAAAGGGGCTCTAATTGGAGCCTCATGTCCGTGGCATGGTTCCCTCTCGGCTATGGGACCTCAAAGTTGGTGTTTTTTGTCAATTTTACATATGATCCTTGCAATACATAAATAAATCAATGAAAATAAATAAATAAATATAAATATATAAGTAAAAATAAATAAATAAATAAAAATAAATAATTAAATAAAAATGAGAATAAAAAAAGTAAAAAAATTAAAAAATAAATATATATATAAGTAAGAATAAGTAAATAAAAATAAATAAACAAATAAAAAAATAAATAAATAAAAATATATAAATAAAATAAATAAAGAAATAGAAATAACTAAAAATGAATGAATAAATAAATAAATACTAAAAAAATCAATAAGTAAATGAATAAATAAAAATAAGTAAATAAGTAAAGTTAATAAATAAATAAAACTAAATAAATAAATAAATTAATAAAAACATAAATAAAAAATATAAATAAAATAATTAAATAAATAAATAAATAAAGAAATAAAATATAATAACTAAATAAAAATAAAAATAAAATTAAATAATTAAAAATAAATAAATAAAGAAAAAAAAATAAAAAAAAAATAAATAAATAAATAAAAATAAGTAGATAAAAAAATGAATTAATAAAAAAATACAAATAAAAATAACAACAAATATAAAATAAAAAATAAATGTAAATAAATAAATAAAAATAAACAAATGAAAAGAAATAAATAAATAAAAATACATAAATAAATAAAAATAAAATTAAATAAAAATAAATTAATTAAAATAAAAATAGCTAAATAAATAAATAAAAATAAATAGAAAAACAAATAAATAAAATAAGTAAATAAATAAATACAAATATAAATAAGAATGATTAATAAATAAAAAAATTAAATGAACAAAAAGAATAAAAATACATAAATAAAAATAAATATGAAATAATAAAAACAAATAAATTAAAATAAATAAATAAAAATAAATAAAATTAAATAAATAAATAAATAAATAAAATAATTAAATAAAATAAATAAAAAAATAAAAATAATCAAATAATAAAAAACTAAATAAAAATAAAAATAATAAAAATAAAATAAATTGATTAAAAATAAATAAATATATAAATAAAAATGAAATAAAGAATAAATAAAAAAATAAATAAATAAAAAATAAAAATAAAAATAAATAAATAAATAAAAATAGATAAGAATAAATAAATAAAAGAAAATAAAGAAATAAAAATAGATAAGAATAAATAAATAAAAGAAAATAAAGAAATAAAAATATATAAAAATAAAAAAAATATACAAAAATAAATAAAAATAAATTAATAAATAAATAAAATAAATAAAAATAAATAAAAAAATAAAAAAAATAAATGAGACTTAAATGAAAATAAATAAATAAAATCAAATCAATAAATTTAAAAAATTAATAAATAAAAAAGATAAATAAATACAAATAAATAAATATAAATTAAGAAAAAATAATAAATAAATAAAAAACAATAAGTAAAAAAAATAAATAAAAATTAATAAAAAATAAACTAAAACAAATAAACAAGAAAACAAATATATAAATAAAAAAATAAATAAATAAATACAAAATAAATAAATAAATAAACAAATAAAATAAATAAAAATAAATAAAAAATATAAAAATAAAAATAAATAAGAAACATAAAAATAAAAATAAATAGTATAAGTAATAAATAGAGAAATAAATAAATAAAAGTAAAATAAGAGAAATAAACAAAAAATAAATAAAAATAAATAAATGAAAATAAATAAAAAATACTTATATAAATTAATAAATAAAAAATAAAAATAAATTAATGAAAATAAATAAATAAAAATATAAAAAAAATAAAAAAATAAATAAAAATAAAAATAAACAAATAAATACAAATAAATAAATAAATAATTAAAACTAGATAATTAATAAAGAAATAAATAAATAACATATAAATAAAAATTAATAAATAAATTTAAAAAATGAATAAATAAAAAAGAAATAATTTAAAAATAAAAAAAAATAAATATAAATAAAATAAATTAAATAAATAAAATAAATAAAAATAAAAATAAATAACAAAATAAAAATAATAATTAGGAATAAAAAACCAAAAAAAATAAATAAAATTAAATAAATAAATAAAAAAAATAAAAGTGTATAAATAAATCAACGAATAAAAATAAATAAAAATAAATAAATAGATAAATAAATAGAAATAAATTAATAGATAAAAATAAATAAAAAACAAAATAAAAATAAATTAATAAGAATAAACAAATAGATAAATAAAAATAAACAAATAAAAATAAATAACAAAAATAAATAAATAAAAATTAATAAATAAAGATATAAACAAAATAAATCAAATAAATAAAATAAATAAATAAATAAATAAATAAATAAATAAATAAATAAATAAATAAATAAATAAATAAATAAAAATTTTTAGATAAAAATAAATAAATAAATGAATAAATAAATAAATAAATAAATAAATAAATAAAATAAGACAAAAAACTAAATAAAAATAAAATGAATATAAAAAAAAATTAATTAGCAAAAGAAAAAAAAAGAAAAAATAAAAATCAATAAATAAATGAATAAATAATATAAATAACTAAAAATAAGGAAAAATTAATAAATAAATAAATAAATAAAAAATAAAAACAAAAAATAAATAAAAATAAATAAATGAAAATAAATTTAAGAATAAAAATATAAAATAAATATATAAAAATAAAAAAAAATAAATATTTAAATAATGAAATAAACGAAAATAAATTGAATAAATTAATAAAAATAAATAAATAAAAATAAGTGAATAAATAAAGAAAAAATAGATATAAATAAATAAAAATAGATAAAAAAATGATAAATAATTAAGAATAAATAAAAATAAATAAAAAATAAACAACTTTAATCAAATAAAATAAATAAAATAATAAAAAATAAATAAATTAATCTAAATAATAAAATTATAAAAATAAATAAATAAAAAATATATAAAATTAGATAAAAAATAAATAAATAAAAAGAAATAAAATAATTAAATAAAAAATAAATAAATAAATAAACAAAATAAAAAATAGAATAAAAAATAAACAAAAAATTAATAAATGAATAAAAAATAATAAGCAAATAAAAATAAATAAATAAAATAAATAAAAGAAAATACATCAATAAAATTAATAAAAATAAAAAAATAAATAAATAGAAATATATTAAAATCAACAAATAAACGAAAAACATATAAATAAATAAATAAAAAAAAAATTCAGCGAAATAAATAAAAATAAATAAATAAATAAAATAAATATAATAAAAATAAATAAATAACAATTTATAAATAAAAATAAATAAAAATAAGTAAATATAAACAATTAATAAATAAATTAAAATTTAAATAGGAATAAATAAATACATAAATTAGAAATAAACAAACAAACAAATAAATAAATAAATAAATAAAAATAAATTAATATAAATGAATATAAATAAATAAAAATAAATAAAATTAAATAAGTAAATAATTAAATAAATATATAAATGATAAAATAAATAAAAGAAATTAAATAATTAAAAAATAAATAAATTAAAATAAAAATAAAATAAAATTAAATAAAAAATAAATAAATAAATAAATAAAAATAAATAAAAATAAATAAATAAGAATAAATAAATAAAAAATAAAAAAATAAAAGTAAATAAAAAAATACATAAAAAATAAATTAAAAATAAATAAATGGATAAATAAATATATAAAATAAAAATCAATAAACAAATATATAAAAATACCTAAATGAAAATATATAAATATAATTAAAAAAATAAAAAGAAATAAATGAAAATATATAAATAAAATTAAATAGATTAATAAACAAATGAATTAAAATAGATAAATAAAAATAAATGAATAAAAATAGATTAATAAATAAAAATAATAGATAAAAATAAATAATAATAAATAAATAAAAATAAATAAATAAATAAATAAATGTATATATAAAGTAATAAATAAATAAACAAATAAAAGAATAATTGAATAAATAAATAAAAAAAATATAAATATAAATAAATAAATAAAAATAAATGAATAAAAATATATAAATAAAAATAAATAAAAATAAAAAAATAAATAAATAACAATAGAAATAAATAAATTTAAATAAATCAATAAAAAAAGTTGAATAAAATAATACATAAATAAATAAATAAATAAAAATAAATAATTAAAAATAAATAAATAAAGAAATAAAATAAATAAATAAATAAATAAATAAAATAGATAAATAAAAATAAATAAATAAGAATAAAAAATAAATAATAATAAATGAATAAATAAAAATAAATAGGAAAATAAAAATAAAAAGATAAAAACAAAAAATAAATAAAATAATTAATAAATAAATAAAAAACAAAAAATAATATAGAAAAATAAGTAAAAAAAAATTAATAATTATAAAGAAAAATAAATAAATAAATATAAAATAAAAATAAATAAAAACTAAAACAAAAAATTAATAAATAAAACATAAGTAAATAAATAAATAAATAAATAAATAAAATAAATAAATAAATAAAAATAATTAAATAAAATAATAAAATAGTTTAAAAATCAATTAAAATAAATAAATAAAATTAATTAAACAAATAAAAAATAAAAATAAATAAATAAAAATAAGAAATAAATGAATAAATAAAAATAAATAAATAAATAAAAAATGAATAAATAAAAATAAAAGATAAATAAATAAAAATGAAATAAATAAATATAAATAAGTATATAAAAATAAAAATAAGAATTAAATCAATAAAGAATAAATAAAAAAAATAAATTATAATAAATAAATAAAGAAGAATAAATAAACAACCAAATAAATAATAAATAAATAAATAAATAAATAAATAAAAGTAAAATATTAACAAATAGAAATAAATACATAAATAAATAAATAAATAAATAAAAATAAATAAATAAATAAAAAAATAAATGAATAAGAATAAATATATAAATAAAATATATAAAAATAAATAAACAAATAAAAATATAAAATAAAAAATAGATAAATAAATGAAATATATCAGTAATAAAAATGAAATAAATAAATAAATAAAAATAAATAAATAAAAAACATAAATAAAAATAAATTAATAAATAAACAAAAATGAATAAATAAAAATAAATAAATAAAAATAAATCAATAAATAAAAATAAATAAATAAAGAAAAAAAAATTAATAACAATAAATAAACAAATAAAAATGAATAAAAATAAATAAATAAATAAATAAGAATAAATAAAAATAAATAAATAAAAATAATAAATTAATACATAAAAATAAATAAAGAAATAAATGTAAATAAAATAAATGAAAATAAATAAATAAAAATCAATTTAAAAAATGAAATAAAACTAATAACTAAATAGAAATAAAAATAAAAATAAAAAAGTAAAAATAAATGAATAAATAAAAACCAAATAATACAAATAAAAATAAAAATAAATAAATAAC
>JANJGK010001099.1:67500-77500 GCA_039081455.1 Macrobrachium rosenbergii | reverse complement strand
TCTTTTATCGTACCGCAACTTCCGGTGCCATTTTCTTTAAGGTATTTGCACAGTGCCGGGCTCGTATAACAGTTGTCAGTATATAGTGTATGTCCTTGATTCAAGTAATCAGACATCATTGTTTTAACAACGCCACCGGAAACACCAAGGGTACGGTCAAGTTGAATATCAGTTCCCTTACCAGTATAAACAATAAGGCCCAAAATGTACCCTGTTTCACAACAACAAATAATAAACAATTTGATCCCGAAGCGATGTCTCTTCGTTCTGATATATTATTTGAAACGCAAACGGCCCTTGTACAGAAGTAAAGATTCATCAATAACCAAGTTTCTAAAAGGCTTGCAAAATAGCTTGAACTTTCTTGTCAAATCACTTAGAATAGGTCGTATCAAGGAAAGCTTATCTTCTTTGTCTCGAGAGTCGTTGTTAGCAAAATGAAAAGTTCAGAGCAGCAACAGATACCGATCACGTGACATGGTCTTGCCAAAAATTTCAGTGCGTAGCAAAGGATCGGTGCTCCAGTATTCGTTGATGTCACCTTTGTAAGAATGCGGCATGAGTAAAGATAAAGCAAAAAAGGTGTATAACTCACTCACAAATGTATCTCTCCACTTTTTTCTTATCGATGTTCGGCCTAGTGCAACATCCCTCATCTTTTGTGAATGGTATCGGTTTGTTTCTTCACTTATTTCCATTGACGGGGCATCAAAAATGCTAGAAAATAGTCCATTTCTGGAATGTCATCCAATAGAGGGTAGTCGGGCTGAATTCCTGAAGAACTGGATTCGAAATAAAAAAATATGAGGGTGGTAATCGTCACTACTAACCCACTGCCAGTTCACTTCATTTTCGATGCACGACTGGTTATCTCAGTCAAATATCACAGCTTCTTCAGGCACCGACTCATTTCGATTAGTGTTATCATTGCCACCATCATTATTATCATCATCATTATCGTCTTCATGATCACTACCGCATAATTCATTTTCATGTGCACTGCCCTCTTCCAAATCGTCTTCAAATAAAGGACCACTTGGCTCGTCATCATATTCATCTAAGAGTTTGTGAATGAGATCTCGGTCGTCCTCTACAGATGGGTAAGGATCTAGCCGGAAACGACGCAGATCTCTCGCACGTCTGCCTTCCATGATTGGGAACAATCAAATGAGTAATCCCGTGACCCAGGTCCGTTTGTTGCCTTCTTAGTACTGTTTTGACCTACATTGTCTTAGACATGCATGTTATATGCATGTTAACACCATTATTCACATTATAGACATTATATATATATATATATATATATATATATATATATATATATATATATATATATATATATATATATATATATATATATATATATATTATATATATATATATATATATATATATATATATATATATATATATATATATATTTATATATATATATATATATATATATATATATATATATATATATATATATATATATATATATATATATATATATATATATATATATATATTGGCTGTAAAGTGAATAATGATGTTAACATGCATACAATATACATGTCTAAGATAATCAATGTAAAGACCGCTCAGCTCCCAATTTATAGTGTTATGTTGCTATAATCACACATACGCACACACACACATATATGTATATATTTATATGTATATATATAAGCGTTTTTTTCTCTCTCCGTTCTGTTATACTTTGATCAAATCTTGAAATAAGGAAAGCTCAGGGGCTACAATCTTTCCTTTCAACTTATCTTGCAAAAGCTTCATATATATATATATATATATATATATATATATATATATATATATATATATATATATATATATATATATATATATATATATATATATTATATATATATATATATATATATGAAGCTTTCGCAAGATAAGTTGGAAGGAAAGCTCGTAGCCCCTGAACCCTCTTCATTTCAGGATCTGATCATAGTAACAGAAAGGAGAAAAAAATAACAGTTTATATTGAAATATATATATATATATATATATATATATATATATATATATATATATATATATATATAATGTGTGTGTGTGTGTGTGTGTGTTTGTGGCTATGGCAACATAGCACTATAAATTGCACGTTGAGCAGGCTTTACCTTCAAGCAAACGTATAGCAGGAATAAGCAAAACCTAGTTATTCATTATTCATTAGAATAATCTTTATTCTAACATTTATAAAAAGACATCCAATATTTAGTGATTGAGTGGAATGCCTTGTAGCATGGGATTATATATAGCCCGACAAACATGATGGGATGGTGAAAGTGGGGAAAGTAGGGATGCCATATTATGTCATATCTGAGGCATGGTATTACTTCGAAGTAGAAAATGTAACATTGCATAGCCTATAAGTAAACAATAAGTAAACAGTACACGTGTGTCGCAGTGAGTTGTTTACAAACCGTGGTTACCCCTATAATCCTATTATAAGTACTCTGCCCCACCGTAACCTCTTTGTGCCCCACCCAGATAAGTTGTAAACCGCTCTCTTCTCAAGGTCACTTGGGATATTTTGACGAGATGTTTTACCATTTAGAATTATTATAAAAAATAAACATTACGCACTGCGTGTTTGCAAATACTTCGAGCATCGGTAATTTGCTTTTACTACGAAATCGACTGTTTGCCTTTACAGGACTTTGCGTATAAATGCCCGAAAATTCTCTCTCTCTCTCTCTCTCTCTCTCTCTCTCTCTCTCTCTCTCTCTCTCTCTCTCTCTCTCTCTCTCAACTCCTTCCATCCTTATTCATACAATAACCGTTCCCAGGTACTGAAAAAAATAATGCAATTTATACTTGTAGGCGTATAATAAGGGTACTTTTACCTGCAAACGTCGACGCCTATCAGTACATAAAAATATCATGAAAATAAGAAGGAAGCAGCAAATATCTGGACTCTCATCCACCGTGAAAGGGAATTATTGATAAACCTCCCCTAAGGGCAAAACAGAAGCCTTGGTAGCGTTACCATCGTCAGGGTTCGGAGTAGAACTGTCACTGTCTAAGGGCACCGTCGCAAATGTCACCTATGTCCGCCAACAATGATAGCCAGATATCAAAATATTATAATAATTCTATTATCTTGGTTAATATATTGTAGTCTTTGTGTTGTACTGGCGTAGAATATCTTGGACTTGCATGTGGTAATAATTTTAACGCGAAAAAAATCTGCCATAATGGCGGGAAATGACAAACGTATATATACGTGAATAGTCTTTGTGACGAAAAGTAGCCGAACGTATATATACGTGAATAGTCAAAGAAGGGTTAAAATTAACCTGGACATACACAAGACAATGGTAACACCTTAAAATTAACCTCCACCAACAACACATACTAAAGTAAACAGAAATCAAAAGTACCCTTAACCACTCTTAACCAAAGACGACACCGAAGAAAAACCTGCAAATCACGACATTTAACATCTTAACCTTAAATACTTAATCCTAAATTATTTTATAAACAAAACCAACACCTGACACAACATTATTATAACACACCTGGAAACAACACACCTGGAAACCTGTACATTCGACAAATTTATAGGATTAATCAAATCAATTAATATAAATATATACAAAACAACTTTACAAATAATAATTAACGAAGAACAAAAAGGTTTTTTCTCAAATCAACCTATCGATCAGTCACTGATGCGTGACAGCGCATCAGCGACAACATTACTTTTGCCTGGAATGTGTGAAAAGCTAAAATTCCATTCCTGGAGCAGGAGGCTCCAACGCATCAGCCGTTGATTTTTATTCCTAAACCTGTTCAAGAAAATCAACGGATTATGATCCGTTAATATTTTAATCGGAGTCCCTGTAGAGGATAAATACACCTGAAAATGATTAACAGCTAAAATTAATCCCAAAGTCTCTTTCTCTACAGTCGAGTATTTCCGTTGTGCCGGGGATAACTTTTTGGAGAGATAGGCAACAGGATGAGATACTCCATGAGCATCTTCCTGCAACAAAACTGCTCCAACCCCAACATCACTCGCATCAGCAGCAAGCGAAAAAGGAACGTCAAAATCAGGGGCTTTCAAAATAGGGAAATTCATTAGGACCTGCTTTAAATTTTCAAAGGCATTTTGGGCATCATTAGTCCATACAAAAGTCACATTCTTACGTAATAAATTAGTCAGGGGCTCAGCGATATCAGAAAAATTCTTAATAAATCTACGATAATACCCTACTAAACCAAGGAATTTTCTGACATCCCTGCGACACTTCGGTATTTCAATATGCCTAATAGAGTCTACGTTTGCCTGTTTTGGAGCCACTTTCCCAAATCCTACTTCGTGACCCAAATACACAACCTTTGCTTTGGCAAACTCACTCTTTTTGAGGTTTATGACCAAACCAGCTTTCCTAAGTACCTGAAATAAGGCCTTAATACGTTTAAGATGGGTGTCCCAGTCATCACTATAAATCACAATATCATCAATATAAACAACACACCCCTCTAAACCTTGGACCAAAATATTCATTAACCTTTGAAAGGTTGCAGCAGCATTCTTCATCCCGAAAGGCATTACCTTACATTGGTAGAGTCCTCGCTGCGTTACAAACGCTGACAAATCCCGTGCCCGTTTGGACAGCGGAACTTGCCAATACCCCTTTAACAAATCAAATTTAGTTATATATTTTGAATTCCCTATCCTGTCAATACAATCCTCTATCCTGGGTAAAGGATAACTATCAGGCTTTGTGGCCTCGTTGACTTTGCGGTAATCAAAGCAAAGCCTGAATTGACCATCCTGTTTCTTTACCAAAACAACAGGTGAAGACCACGGACTGTTGCTGGGTTCGATCAGCCCGTGTCGTAACATATAATCAACCTCTTTATCCACAACATCATTTTTAAATGGATTTAACCTGTAAGGGAATTGTTTTACTGGAGTTGTGTTACCCACATCCACATCATGTTCAAGGACAGTGGTCTGTCCTGGAACATCCGAAAATAAATCCTTATAACTAAAAACTAACTTTTTCAAAGATCCCTGTTCTACTAAATTCAAATGTGAAACCATTTCTGAAAAATTTTCTAAAGAATGTTCATTATCATTAGGCTATTCGGCACCATCAAAACAATCATCATCAAAATTACTCACGTCTGGAAAAGAAAAAGAATTAATACCATCACACTTTGTAGTATCACCAATTAATGCCAAGGGAATAACTTTGTCACGACCTTTATAAGCTTTTAACATATTTATGTGACACAACTGGTAGGGTCTCCTCCTTTCAGGAGTTTCAACTAAATAATTAACATCACTTAATTTCTTTAAAATTTTCCACGGTCCTGAAAATGAAGCTTTTAAAGGGTTTCCTGGAATGGGAAGCAATACCAAAACATTATCACCCACTACAAAATTACGCTCCTTAGTCTTTCGGTCAAAAAAGTATTTCATTTTCTTTTGGCTACACAATAAATTTTCACCAGCAAACTTCCAAGCCTTCGTTAATTTATCACCCAAATTACTAACATAATCTAATAAATTCATATCAGGGGCGTCCCCCTCCCAAGATTCACGAACCACATCCAATGGACCACGCACACAATGACCAAAAATAAGGCTGAAAGGTGAAAATCCTAAAGATTGACTCGGCACTGACCGAAATGCAAATAATAAATAAGGTAGTTCCTTATCCCATACGGAACCATTAACCAAACAATATTTTTTTTATCAAAGACTTCATGGTTTGATGAAATCGTTCCAAAACACCTTGACTTTCAGGATGGTACGGAGAAGAAGTCACATGTTTAATTCTTAATTCAGCCATCTTCTCCCTAAATAATTTACTCAGAAAATTAGACCCACAATCGGACTGAATTACTTTGGGCATTCCGAACCTGGTGAAAAATTCAATTAATACTTCAACAATCTTAACAGTTTTTACATTTCGTAGTGGTATTGCCTCAGGGTATCGAGACATCCTATCCATAATTGTTAATATATACTGATTGCCACTACGAGTTTTCGGCAGAGGACCAACCACGTCAATAATTACCTCTCTGAAAGGTTCAGAAACAACAGGAATAGGATGTAATGGTGCCTTTGGAATTGGTTGACTAGGCTTCCCGACCTTTTGACATGCATCACAACTATTTACAAATTTTTTAACATCAGCTTTCATCTTAGGCCAAAAATAACTTTCACACAATTTACGAGTGGTTTTAAAAACACCAAAATGACCAGCCAAACCATTTTCATGAGCCAATGTCATTAACTCCTTTCGATAAACAAAAGGAACCATAATCTGTTTAATAATTTCACAACCGGTGTTAATGGCATCAAATGGTTTACTTATTCTGTACAAAATATTATTAATTATCTTAAATCGAGGGACAGTCAAATCAGAAATTTCGCCAGACTCAACTGGCAGGTCTTTAAAATCTGCTTTCCTGAGCTGCAATAAGTTCCTTAGTAGTCCAATTAAGTTTATTATCCAACACATCACTATCTACAACTAAGCTATCACTACGATCTAAACTACTCAAATCAACATCAACTACCGACTCTGCCGAGTCAACACTACTAGCCTTCGATCGAGTGACTACAGATATTTCATTACTGGAATTTAATACAATAGGGAAAGTTTTATTTATTAGGGCAACATCATTCCCTAACACCAAATGCACATCTTTAATAGGAAATTTATCAATTATGGGCAATTTTAAATAACCTGAAAAAGACGGGCATGATAAATAAAAACTCTCAACCGGGTAAGACCTGACCGTATCTGGAAAACCACTTAACAAAACATATTCCTTATTTGAACATTCTAAGTCAATAGGTAAAGATTCTCTGAGAATTAAAGACTGAGCAGCCCCAGTGTCACGCAGAATTTTAACCTTTCTTTGCTCAGTCGAATTCCCAGAGCGGACAAAACCATTAGACAAAAATTTCTGAAAAGGAGCCAGTGACTTATTGCCTAGTCATTGATTATTAGAGTTCTCAGCCACTGACTCGTTCTCATTCCTTCGAATGGCCATTACCGGACGTCTTTCGGTCCTTTGTGACCTTTTAAATGCATAACACATGCTCTTGACGTGTCCCTTCTTATGACAGAAGAAACAAGTCAAAGTTCTCAACTTCTCCGGGTTATCTGTGTTCTGCCTATTATAGCTGTTAACAGGAGTAGTACGAGAACCATAATTATCATTAGGCCTGTTATACCTGTTCTGGTTACTACTCCTGTTAACTCTCACCCAACCAGATTTCTCGTTTCTGGGTACCTCCCCTATCACATTTTTATGAGAGAGGAGGTACTCATCACTTGCAATAGCCACCTCCTGCAAAGTTTCTAATTTAAACTCTTCGAGGTGTACCTTCACCTCACTAGGCACAGACCTTTTAAACTCCTCAACCAAAATCAATTCTTTTAATTTCTCAAAGTCCGTCACCTCGCCAGCAAATTGCTCTTTACCCCTGGCGAACTCTACAAAAGTCTGACCTCTTTCCTTCTGTAAATTACGGAAGCTTTGTCGGTAAGCTTCCGGTACCAACTCGTAAGCCTTCAAAACTATGGCCTTCACATAATCATAATCTGAGGACAGATCTTCGTCCAAGGTAACGTAAACTTTCTGGGCCTTACCTAACAATTTACTCTGAAAAAGAGTGGTCCAATACTCCTTTGGCCACTTCAACCTTAAGGCTATCCTCTCAAAAGAAACAAAAAACTGCCACGTTGACTTCCTGAAAATTTGGGACTAACTTTAGAGCTTCAGTTAGATTAATACAAGGCATTGCAGACACATTATGTTGGGAAGAAGAAGAACCCCTATTACTCAATGCTTGCATAGCAAGTTCGTGCTGTCTCTCTCTCTCTCTCTCCTCAGCCTTCAACCTTTGGAGATCTATTTCCATTCTTTTCAACTGAATCTGCCTATCTAAAATTTCTACTGACACCGCTTCCTCCACCTGCCTTGTCTCTGGTTTAACTTCTGCCTTCATCACCTTAACCTTTTCATAAACATTAAGAAGCAACAAGCCCTTCCTAACAGACCCAGGATTTTCAATTTCAACAAATTCTGCTACACACTCTAAATCAGGCTTATTCAAGTCTGCCAACCTGTCCTGCCACCCCTCTCCACTCAAGAGCTCCGGGATATTCAAATCAGCCATAGTAAATTAATTGCACACAAGTAAATATATAAATGTATCTCACAAAATATACCCAAAAACAAACCAATACACTGTACACCAATAACCACACAAATATCCTACCACGGTCAAAAAAAAAAATCATAAACACCGATCAACACAAAAAATATAGGAGAGAAGGTATTACTATGCTGCAAACACCCCAAGAATCCAGTCTATACACTCCAGTGACTACAGGATCCGATAAATCCTGGCAAAAGGTCGCCAAATGTTATGGGCCCATGCCCATCAAACATACACAAGTCTCTTAAAATACAAATAAAGTCACTAACGACCAAGTCCACAATAGGTGGAATGGCCGCAACAGAGTGTACAGAGATGGAATCAAGGAGGATAAAGAAAAACTGAAAATAAAACCTTAATATTTAATACAAACTTTTAGAAAGAAATGACCACTGAGCCTCTTACAAAATACATTAAATAAACACAAAAATCAACCACACACTGAAAACATCGAATAACAAACACACTTACACCAAATTAAGACAGACTATGCAATTACACTTTAAAGAGAGGGCCCTGAAAGTAAAAGAATGTCGAAAAGTCAGAATAACCTAGCTTATTACACACTAAACATTTATAAAAAAAAAACTGCTTCCCTTAAGTGAGCTCTAAACAGTAGTAGAGGCAAACGCAGCCTTCAAATCACGGGTCGAGGGGAATAATATATATTCTTGAGACCTTACCAAACGTAAGAGAGGTCCCCTTGGCAAAAATAACTGGGCCAAGGGCGCAGACTGAAGAAAGAATCACTTTTACGTCGCAAGACGATCAATGGACACGGCCGTCTGACAGGTAACCACACCTTACCAGTTGGCAGAGAGGTTCCCTTGGCAGAATTACTGAACCAAGGGCGCAGACTGAAGAATAATCAATCTCTCGAAGGAGGTCAGCAGTAGCAACAGGAGGAAGGAAGATCTCGTAATCCGGTGATAATTCAAAATAAATCAAGCCCTCACAATGTTAATGGTCCAGAAAATGACTGACATAGTCCTGATGAGACAGCGCCGAATACCGCTCCAGATGAGAAGCCAACACCACACGTGAAAATAAAACAAGCTCATTGTAATTAAAACTATACAACAAGTCAGAAATGTCGAGGAGGAGGAAACAGGGTCATTACGTTCCAAAAAAAATAATTACTGCCAAAGTGACTTATTCAAAACAAATTAATTTACGTTAAACTTAACACATACTGACAATATAAATATATAAATAAATAAATAAAATAAATAAATACAAAAATAAATAAATAAATAAAAATAAATAAACAAAAAATAATAAATAAATAAAAATGAATTAATAAAAACAAAAAATAAAAATAAATAAACAAATAAACTATAGAAATAAATAATCACAAATAAATAAATAAAAATAAATAAATAAATAAATGAAAAATCAATAATAAATAATAAGTAAATAAAAATGAATAAATATATAAAAATAAATAAAAATAAATAAATAAAAATATATAAATAAATAAATAAATAAAAATTAAATAAAAATAAATAAATAGAAATAAATAAATAAATAAATAAATAAATAAATAAATAAATAAATAAATAAATAAATAAATAAATAAATAAATAAATAAATAAATAAAAATAACTAAATAGATAAATAAAAATAAATAAATAGATAAGTAAAAGTAAATAAATAATAATAAATAAACAGAAATAAATAAAAATAAAAAAAGAGAAAGAAATAAATAAAAATAAAAATAAATAAAGATAAAAAAAATAAAAATAAATACATAAATAAAAATAAATAAATAGAGATAAAAAATTAATAAACATA
>JANJGK010001099.1:52500-60000 GCA_039081455.1 Macrobrachium rosenbergii | reverse complement strand
CCTAACTAAAATCTTAGGACTACTGGAATGAGATACTAAGTACAAAACTAAAACCCTTTATTGACAAAAAACAACGAAAAATAACTTCTTAAAAATTTCGAAGAATGAAATCCAATGTTTCAACACTACTATCAAAAAATTCTTCTAAGGGAATAAGGTTCCAAAATCATAAACGCTCAAATACCTAAGGGAATACGGAAAATAACTCATCTGCCAAAATATAAACAGGTCAATTTATAAATCCAGGTCATCTCATAAATGTCACACCATTCTACTAAGTAAGGTTCCAAAATCATAAACACCCAATTACAGAAAATAACTCATCTGTCATAACATTAACAGGTCAATCAATTAAAAACAGGTCATCTCAAATGTCATACCACTCCCATCCTTGTAGGAGGGAGAGAGGAATAAGGAATAGGAATGGAGTGGAAAAGAGATACCTGTGAAAGAACAAACGTCACATTAAAAATCATAAAATGTAAAAAATTGCAGAAACACACATTTCACTGTCACAGGAGGTACCGTGTGTTCACAGTTCTGAAAAACAAAATCTAAAAACGTATATGAATTCTTACTCACTCCACAAGTCCTCTGGGACAGTCTCCATGTGAAAATCACTCACATCTTCAGACACACAATCAAACGGATCTCAAAAGTCCGCTTCGAACAACGGTTCCTCCCATTATATTCATTATGTAATGCACGAACGAACGTGCTTTTGTATGACATCATTCGAGGTCAAAGTTCGACAAGACACGCCTCTGTACTTCAAGGCGTCACAATCGAAATGCCTCCTTCAAAATCGGATTTTGTAACCGGTTCACTGATAGAACGTTTTTGGCTGAAAACGCATTTTCCAGCTCGTGTCCGATCACCAAGGTGGTTTCTTCGACCCTTGTGGTATGCGAATGTTTCAGCATTTTCCTATTTGCTGCGCATAGTGAAAATGGACCCTGCGAATAGCTGACCCAACTTTTCAAAGGTCACCTTCGCGAGCACTTACAAATTTATTTTTAATCATTTATCTATTTATTTAATTTTTATTCATTTTTATTTATTTATTTATTTTTATATTTTTTATTTTTTATTATTTTATTTATTTATATATTTATTCATTTATTTATTTATTTATTTTTATTTATTTATTTATTTTATTTAATTTTATTTATTTATTTTTAAGTATGTATTTTCATTTATATAATAATTTTTATTTATTTATTATTTATTTATTTTTATTTATTTATTTTTATTTATTTTTATTTTTTTATTTATTTATTTATATTTAAATATTTGTTTATTTATGTATTTATTTATTTATTTTTATTTTTATTTATTTATTTTTATTTTTATTCATTTATTTTTATTTTATTCCTATTTATTTTTTATTTATATGTTTATTAGTTTTTTTATCTCTATTTATTTATTTTTATTTATGTATTTATTTTTATTTATTTTTATCTTTATTTATTTTTATTTTTATTTATTTCTATCTCTGTTTATTTTTATTTTTATTTATTTCTGTTTATTTATTTTTATTTATTTACTTTTATTTATCTATTCATTTATTTTTATTTATCTATTTATTTATTTTAATTTCTATTTATTTATTTATTTATTTATTTCTATTTATTTATTTTTATTTAATTTATATTTATTTATTTATATATTTTTATTTTTTTATTTATTTTTATTTATTTTTATATATTTATTCATTTTTATTTTTTATTGTTTATCATTGATTTTTCAGTTATTTTTTTATTTTTATTTATTTATTTGATTATTTATTTATATTTTTTATTTGTTTATTTATTTATTTTTATTTTTTGTTTTTATTAATTTATTTTTATTTATTTATTATTTTTTCTTTATTTATTTTTATTTATTTATTTATTTTTGCATTTATTTATTTATTTATATTTATTTATTTTTATTTATTTATTTTTTATTTATGCATTTATTTTTATTTATTTTATTTTTATTTATTTTTATATATTTATATAATTTGTTATCTTTTTATTTACTTTTGTTTATTTGTTTTTACTTATTTTTATTTATTTTAGTTATATATTTTATTTATTTTAATTGATTTATTTTTATATATTTATTTATTTTTATTTTTTATTTATTTTTTACTTATTTATTTTTATTTATTAATTGATTTTTATGTATTTTTTATTTACTTAAATTTATTTATTGATTTTTATTTATTTATTTATTTTTATTTCTTTTATTTTTTTTTATTTATTTTTTAATTATTTATTTTTATTTATTTATTTATCTTTATTTATTAATTTATTTATTTTTATTTATTTATTCATTTTTATTTATTAATTAATTCATTTTTTGTATCTATTTTTATTTATTTATTTTTATTTATTTATTTGTATTAATTAATTCATTTTTTATTTTTATTATTAATTATTTTAATTTTTTATTTATTTTTATTGATTTATTTGTTGATTTTTACTTATTTATTTTTTTTATTTTTATTTTTAATTCATTATTATTCTATTTCTATTTATTTTTATTTATTGATTTTTATATTTATTTATTAATTTGTTTATGTATTTATTATTTTAAAAATTTTTTTATTCATTAATTTTTTGCATTTTTTATTTTTTTTATTTTTTTACTTTTTTATGTACTTATCTTTTATTTTCAATTTTTTATTATTTTTTTTTTATTTCTTTGTGTTATGCAGTGAATAAGTATGAGATTCACTGATCGGGATTATGAGAGAGAGAGAGAGCGAGAGACGATGTTTATAATTTAAAATGATGAGCCATGAGACCAAGTAAATTGAAGTGTAACCAAAACAAACCTCCAAGATGTGGGAAAGGAAGGAGGCGCTAGAGGAAGACTAAGAAGTGAAAGGTCAGCAAAATTGACCTGATTTGTCCTTGCCAAAAGTGGGAGTTAAGACTGAACCATTAAGAGTAAAGTAGACGTCCTCAAGGAGGCGGAGTTTTATTCACCATAGGTCCAGAGTTCATTCTGACCAATTTTTAGCCAGAGTTATTTTGAAACCCAATTGGATAGGATTTGTGTCACCCAACTCTCTAACATCAAGAAATTTCTAAGTCCAGTGTGGCTGGATGTGTGAAATAGTTTAGTGTTAAGAATAAAACTTATGAAAAACCGTGCCCGGCGAATACTTACCCCCTCCTGAAAAGTAGAAAGTATTAATAGACAATTTCAACCTAACTTACCGAGTCCCCTGCGTTACTATCAAGTGAAAGTCAACAGACAGAAACGGAGTCATTCATATGTGGTGCAACGCAATACAAAGAAAAAGTGCACCGCATAACAAATGTTTTATTTTTTATTTTTTTCGTGTTTATTTTTTTGTTTTTTATTTTTAGTTTTTAGTTTTTAGTTTTTATTTTTATATTATTTTTTTTTTATTTTTTATTTTGCTTGTGTTTTAGTTTTTTATTTTTTTGTTTATATTTTTATTTTTCATTTTTACTTTTTATTTTTATTTTTTTTATTTTCTGTGTTTTATTTTTCATTTTTTTTATTTTAGTTTTATATTTTTTATTTCTTTTTATTTTTTATTTTTATTTATTTATTTTTATTTTCTTTATTTTTTATTTTTATTTATTTATTTACATATTTTATTTATTCTAATTTATTTATTTTCACTCATTTATTTTTTTTTACTTATTGCTTTTTTATTTATTTTTCATTATTTTTTGTTAATTTATTTTTGTTTTTTATCTAATTATTTTTACATATTTTTTACTTTTATTTGTTTATTTATTTATTTTATTTATTTATTTGTTTATTTATTTTTATTTATTTTTTTACTTATTTATTTTATTTATATATTTTTATTTCTTTATTTATTTTAATCTTATTTCTTTATTTGTTTAGTTATCTTTATTTATTTATTTATTTATTTATTTATTTATTTATTTATTAATTTATTTATTTCTTTATTTATTTATTTATTTATTTATTTATTTATTTATATATTTATTTATTTATTTATTTATATATATTTATTTATCTATTTTTATTTGTTTTTTATTTACTTATTTTTTATTTAATTTTTATTTATTTATTTATTTTTATTTTTATTTATCTTTATTCATTTTTATTTATGTATTGTTATGTATTTTTTATGTATTTATGTATTTTTATTCATACTTTTTATTTTTTTTGTATTTATCTATGTATTTTTATTTATTTATTTTTATTTTTTTATTTATTTATTTTTATTTTTTTATTTATTTTTATTTGTTATTTTTATTTATTTATTTTTTATTTATTTATTTATTTATTTATTTTTATTTTTTATTTTATATTTTTTACTTTCTATTTAATTATTTATTTATTTTTTAAAATTTATTTATTTTATTCAATTATTTTTATTTATTTTTTAATTTTTTAAATTTATTTATTTATTTCAGTCATTTTATTTTTATTTATTTATTTATTTTTTTTATTAGGTATTTATTTTAATTTTATTTTTATTTATTTATTGTACATTTTTATTATTATTTATTTTTTATTTATTTTTATTTCTTTATTTATTTTTATTATATTTATTTATTTTTAATTTTATTTTTTAATTTCTTATTTTTTATTTACTTCTTTTTATTTATTTATATATTATTTTTATTTTTTACCTTTATATTTTATTTATTTTTATTTATTTATTTTCATTTATTTTTATGTATTTTTTATTTATTTATTTATGTACTTTTATTTATTTTTTTATTTATTTATTTATTTATTTTTATTTATTTTTAATTTTTAATTTTTATTAATTTTATTTATTTATTTATTTACTTCTATTTATTTATTTTTTATTTATTTACTTTTATATATTTATTTATTCATTTATTTTTATTTATTTTTTTATTTATTAATTTTTATGTATTTATTTATTTTTAATTATTTATTTATTTATTTTTATTTATTTCCTTATTTATATTTCCTTATTTATTTTTATTTATTAATTTAATTTTATTTATTTGTTTATTTTCATTAATTTATTCTTATTTATTTATTGGTCTATTTTTATTTATTTATCTATTTTTATTTATTTCATTTGCTTTTATTTAATTTATTTTTATTTTTTAATTATATATTTTTTATTTATGTATTTATTTAATTATTTAATGATTTTTTTATGTATTTATTTATTTATTGATTAATTTGATTGATTTATTTATTTTTTTATTTTTTTATTTTTTTTTTATTTTAATTATTCATTCTTATTTTTTTTATTTAGTTATTTATAATTTTATATATTTATTTATTTTCATTTATTTTTCATTTATGTATTTATTTTTATTTATTTATTCTTATTTATTGATTGATTTATTTTTATTTGTTTTTATTTATTTTTATTTTTTATTTATATATTTTTTATTAATTTAATTATTTTTATTTATTTATTTATTGATTTTTTATTTGTTTATTGATTTATTTATTTAATTTTATTTTTTTATTTTTATATATTTTTATTTATTCATTTTTACCTATTTGTTTTTATTGACTTTTATTTATTTTTTATATATTTTTATTTTTTATTTATTTTTATTGATTTATTTTTAGTTGTTTATTTTATTTATTTATTTTTTTATTTATGTATTTATATAATTTTTTATTTATTCTTATTTACTTATTTATTTTATTTTTATTTATTTATTTATTTTTATTTTTATTAATATTTTTATTTTTAATTATTTTTTATTAAGTTTTTTATTTATTTATTTTTATTTTTATTTATTTGGTTTTTGATTTATTTATTTAATTTTTTATTTGGCTTTATCATTAGTTTTATTTAGTTATTAGTTTTATTTTATTTAGTTTTTAATTTATTTATTTATTTTTATTAATTTTTGTTTATATATATTTATTTAATTATCTATTTTTATTTGTTTATTTATTCTTATTTATTAATTTTTTTCTTTATTTTTATTTTTTCTTATTTATATATTTCTTTTTTTATTTTATTTATTTTTTCATTTATTTATTTATTTATTTTTATTTATTGTTTTTCCTTTTTTTATTTAGTTTTAATTATTAATTTTTTATTTATTTATTTATTTGTTTATTTATTTAGTTTTATTTATTTATTTTTATTGATTTTTAAATTTTTATTTATTATATTTATTTATTTATTTATTTATTTATATTTATTTATCTTTATTTATTTATATTTTTTATTAACGTTTCTTTATTTATTATTTTTATTTATCTATTTTTATTTATTTATATTTATTTATTATTTATTATTATTTATTTATCTTTATTTATACATTTATTTATATATTTGTATATATATATATATATATATATATATATATATATATATATATATATATATATATATATATATATATATATATATTTACACTTGTTGATTTTTAATTATTTTTATTTTCTTACTTTTATTTATTATTTTTATTTTTTTTATTTATTTTTATATTTTTATTTATTCTGTTTATTTTTATTTATTTATATATTTATTTATTGTCTTTTATTGGTTTTTATTTATTTTTTATTTATCTTTAATTTAATATTTATTTTTATTTATTTATTTATATTTATTTATATTTTTTTATTTATTTTTTTTTTCAATTTATGTTTATTTATTTATTTACTCTTATTCTTTATTTAATTACTTATTTATTTGTTTTTATTTACCTTTTTATTTTTTTATCTGTTTATTTATTAATTTATTTTCATTTATATTTCATTTAATTTTTATTTATTTTTTATTTATCTTTATTTGTTAATTAATTTTATTTATTCATTTATTTATTTTTTTATGTATATATTATTATTTCCATTTATCTATTTTTATTTATCTCTTTATTTTTAATTATGTATATTTATTTATTTTCATTTCTTTGTTTTTATTTATTTATTATTGTTTATTTTTATTTATTGATTTTTTGATTTTTTATTTATTTATTTATTTATTTATTTTTATTTTTTTTAACTATTATTATTTATTTTTATTTTTATTTATTTTCACCTATTTTTATTTATTTATTTTCATCTTTATTTATTTATTTATTTATTTATAGATTTTATTTAAGTATTTTATTCCTGTATTTTTTTATCTCTTATGCTTCATTTTTTATTTCTTATTTTTTATTTTGTTATATTTTCCTTATTTTTAATTTTGAATTATTTTTTTCCCTTTGTTGTTTTTTTTTAGTGTTTAGTTTGTAGTTTATAGTTTTTATTTTTTAATTTTTATTTTGTTATATTTTTATTTTTTTGTTTTTAGTTCATTTTATTGGTTTATTTTTTATATTTTTTATATTTTTTATTTTATTTTTATATTTTTTATTTCTTTTTATTTATTTATTTATTTTTATTTATTTTTATTTATTTATTTATTTATTTGTATGTCTTTATTTATTTTTATTTATTTATTTATTTTATTTATTTATTTATTTATTTATTTATGTTTTATTTATTTTTAATTATTTATTTCTATTTATTTAATTATTTATATTTTTTATTTTG
>JANJGK010001099.1:45000-47500 GCA_039081455.1 Macrobrachium rosenbergii | reverse complement strand
TTATTATTTTTTTTATTAATTTATTTATTTATTTTTATTTATTTATGCTTATTTAGTTATTTATTTTATTTATTTATTTTTATTTATTTATTTTTATTTATTTATTTATTGAATATTTATTTTTATTTATCTATTTATTTTTTATTTATTTTTTTGGTTATTTTTATTTATTTTTCTATTTAATTTTAGTAATTTGTTTTTTTAATTTTTTTATTTATTCTAACTTTTATTAATTTTTTTGTTTTTATTTATTCAAATTTTTCATTTATCTATTTTTTTTATTTATTTATTTAGTTATTTATTCATTTTTATTTTTATTTTATTTATTTTTTATTTTTTATATTTTTATTTATATATTTTTATTTTTATTTAGTATTTATTTTGTTTTATTTTTTATTTATTTATCTGTATTTATTTCTATATTTTTACCCATATATTTTTTTATTTATATTTATTTGTATATATTTCTATATTTTTACCCATATATTTTTCTATTTATATTTATTAATTTATTTCTTTATTATTTTTATTTTATTTATTTTTTTTCTATTTTTATTTATTTGTTTACTTTTATTTATTCATTTATATTTATTTATTTATTTATTTTTATTTATATATTTATTTATTTTTTAATTTTTATTCATTTATTTTCTTTTATTTTTTTTATTTATTTATAATTTTTTATTTCTTTATTTATTTTTATTTATTTATATTTTCATTTATTTTTTGTTTATTTATTTATTTTTATTTATTTATCCTTTTTATTTATTAATTTATTTTTAATTTTCTTTAATTTAATTTAATTATTTAAATTATTTATTTGTTTTCATTTATTATGTTTATTTATTTATATATTTATATATTTTTATTTTTTATTTTTATTTATTTATTTATTTGTTTATATATTTATTTATTTATTTAATTTATTTATTTTTATAGATTTTTATTGATTTTTATTTATTTTTATATATTATTTTCATTTATTTATTTTTGTTTATTTTTTATTAATTTAATTTTTATTTATTTTTATTTATTTATTTATTTATTTTTATTTTTTAGTTATATATTTTTATTTTTATTTATTTGTTTATTTTTATTTATTTATTTTTTTTATTCATTTTGTTTATTTATTTACTTATTCATTTCTTTATTTATCTTTATTTGTTATTTTTGTTTATTTTTATTTATTTTTTATTTATTTATTTTTTTTGTTTATTTGCTGTAAGTTATTTTTTTATTTTTTATTTTTATTTATTTTTATTTATTTGTTTTTCTATTTATTCATTCATTTATTTGTTTATTAATTTGTTTTATTTACTTTTTTGTTAATTTTTTTATTTGTTTATTTATTCATTTTTATTTATATTTTTATTTACTTATTTTTATTTATTTATTCAATTTTATTTTTTTACTTTTATTTATTAATTTTTATTTATTTATTTTCATTATTTATTTTTGTTTATTTTTGTTTATTAATTTATTTATTGGTTTTTATTTTTTTTATTTATTTACTTTTATTTATTTATTATTATTTATTTTTTATTTATTCTTATTTTTTATTTATTTATTTTTATTTGTTTTTTGTTTATTAATTTTTAATTATTATTCTCATTTATTTTTAATTATTTATTTATTTATTTTTAATTATTTATTTATTTATTTTTAATTATTTATTTTTATTTATTTATTTATTTTTCATTTTTATCTTTATTTTTATATTTATCTTTATTTATTTTTACATTTTTTCTTATTTATTTCTATATGTTTTTATTTATTTATTTTTTCATTAATGTAATTATTGAATTATTTATTATATTTAATTTATTTATTTTTATTTATTTATTTGAATTTATTTTTATTTATTCATTTTTCCTTATTCATTTTGATTTATTTATCTATTTTTATATATTTACTTTTATTTATTTATTCATTTATTTATATATTTTTATTTTATATTTATTTATTTATTTTTCATTTATTTTATTTATTTTTTTATTTATTAATTTATTCTTATTTATTTATTTATTTATTTATTTATTTTTATTTATTAACTTTTATTTATTTATTCTTTTATATAATTTTATTTTTTATTTATTTTTATATTTTTTTATTTATATATTTTATTTATTTATTTTTTATTTGTTTAATTAATTATTTCTTTTTATTTTTTTATATTTATTTATTTATTTTTACTTATTTATTTTTATTTATATAAATATTTTTAATTATTTTTTAATTAGTAATTTATTTAGTTTTATTTTTACTTGTATTTATTTGGTTTTTATTTATTCATTTATATTTACTTATTGATTTTATTTTTATTTTTATTATGTTATAAGTTTTATTTGTTTATTTATTTGTTTATTTTTATATCTTTTATTTATATTTATTTATTTATTTTTATTAATTTATTTATTCTTAATAATTTTTTTTATTCAGTTATTTATTTATTTTTATTTTTATTTGTATTTATTTGGTTTTTATTTATTCATTTATTTTT
>JANJGK010001099.1:37500-42500 GCA_039081455.1 Macrobrachium rosenbergii | reverse complement strand
TTTATTTAATTATTTTCTTTCTTTTTATTTATTTATTTTTTATCTATTTTTTATATTTTTTATTTATTTATTTTTATAATTTTATTATTTTAATTAATTAATTTATTTTTTATTATTTTATTTGTTTAAAGTTGTTTATTTTTATTTATTTTTATTTATTCTTAATTATTTTTCATTTTTTTAATTATTTTTATTTATTTATATCTATTTTTTCTTTATTTATTCACTTATTTTTATTTATTTATTTTTATTAATTTTTTCAATCTATTTTCGTTTATTTCATTATTTAAATTTTTTTTATCTATATATATTTTTTATATATTTCTATTTTTTAAATTTATTTTCATTTATTTATTTTTTATTTTTTCATTTATTTATTTATTAATTTTTCCTTATTTTTAGTTTATTTATTCATTTATTTATTTATTTTTATTTTTATTTTTTGTTTTTTTTTTGCTTATTAATTTTTGTGCTTATTTATTTTCATTTAGTTATTTGTCTTATTTTATTTATTTATTTATTTATTTATTTATTTATTTATTTATTTGTTTATTTATTTAGTTATTTATTTTTATTTAAAATTTTTTATTTATTTATTTATTTTTTTTTATTTTAATTCTATTATTTACTCTTTTATTTTATTTATTTTTTTTTTATTTTTATTTATTTATTTTATTATTTATTTATTTGATTTATTTTGTTTATATCTTTATTTATTGATTTTTTATTTATTTTTGTTATTTATTTTTATTTGCTTATTTGTGTTTATTTATTTGTTTATTCTTATAAATTTATTTTTATTTATTTTTTCTTTATTTTATCTATTAATTTATTTCTATTTATTTATCTATTTATTTATTTTTATTTATTTTTATTCGGTGATTTATTTATATATTTTTATTTATTCATTTAATTTTATTTATTTTTATTGATTTTTTATTGCTATTTATCATTTTTATTTCGTTACTTATTTTTATTTTTATTTATTTTATTTATTTTATTTATATTTATTTTTTTCATTTTTAAATTATTTCTTTTTTATTTATTCATTTTTTAAATTTATTTATTTGTTTTTATTTACATGTAATTTATTTATTTTTTAATTAATTATTCATTTTTAATTATTTATTTATTTATTCATTTTGTATTTATTTGTTTATTTTTATTTTTATTAAATTTTTTTTATTTTTTTATTTTTATTTATTTATTTTCATTATTTTATTTTTATTTTTTATTTATTAATTTATATAATTATTTTTATTTATTTTTTGTTTATTTCTCTTTTTTTATTTTTATTTATTTATTTCTCTATTTATTACTTATATCATTTAATTATTTATCTTCTTTTATTTATATTTATTTTTATTTATTTATTTTTATTTTTATGTTTCTTATTTATTTTTATTTTTATATTTTTTATTTATTTTTATTTTTATATTTTTTATTTATTTTTATTTATTTTATTAATTTATTTATTTATTTATTTTGTATTTATTTATTTATTTTTTATTTATATATTTGTTTTCTTGTTTATTTGTTTTAGTTTATTTTTTATTAATTTTTATTTATTTTTTTATTTATTGTTTTTTATTTATTTAATATTTTTTCTTAATTTATATTTATTTATTTGTATTTATTTATCTTTTTTATTTATTAATTTTTTATTTTACTGATTTCATTTTATTTATTTATTTTCATTTAAGTATTATTTATTTTTTATTTTTTTATGTATTTTTATTTATTTTATTTATTTATTTATTTATTTTTTTATTTATTTTTGTATATTTTTTATTTTGATATATTTTTATTACTTTATTTTCTTTTATTTATTTATTCTTATCTATTTTTATTTATTAATTTATTTTTTTTTATTTTTTATTTATTTTTTATTTCATTTTTATATATATATTTAGTTATTTTTAATAAATTTATTTTATTTATATTATTTTTATTTTTTTTAGTTTTTTATTATTTGATTATTTTTTTAATTTATTTTATTTAATTATTTTATTAATTTATTTATTTAATTTTATTTATTTTTATTTATCTATTTTAATTTATTTGTTTTTATTATTTCATATTTATTTTTATTTATTTATTTTTATTCATTTTGTTCATTTAATTTTTTTTATTTATTAATCATTCTTATTTAAATTTGTATTTATTTATTTACTTATTTTTATTTATTTTTTTCTATTTATTTTTATTTATTTACTTATCTATTTTTATTTTAATTAATTTATTTTTATTTAATTTTATATTTTTATTTATTTATGTATTTTTATTTATTTATTTCTTTTCATTAATTTATTTTTATTTTTTATTTATATTTATTTATTTTTTTATTTTTTTATTTGTTGTTATTTATTTTTATTTGTATTTTTTATAAATTCATTTTTTATTTACTTATTTTTATTAATTTATTTATTTATTTTTATTTTTTATTTCTTTTATTTTTTTTTATTTTTCTTTATTTATTTTTAATTAATTAATTTTATTTTTATTTTTATTTAGTTATTATATTTTATTTATTTATTTATTTATTCATTTAATTATTTTTATTTATATTTTTTATTTATGTTTTTATTAATTTTTTTATTTATTTAGTTTTATTTATTTATTTACTTTATTTATTTACTTATTTTTATTTATTCATTTACTCATTTATTTTTTATTACTTATTTATTAATTCATTTATTTATTTATTAATTTATTTATATTTATTTATTTATTTTTATGTATTTATTTCTATTTCTTTATTTATTTTTATTTATATATTTTTTTTATTTGTTTATTTGTTTTTATTTACTTATTCTTACTAATATATATATATATATATATATATATATATATATATATATATATATATATATATATATATATATATATATATATATATATATATATATATATATATATATATATATATATATATATATATATATATATATATATATATATATATATATATATATATATATATATATATATATATATATATTTATTTTTATTTATTTTTTATTTTTTTTACTTTTTTATTCTCATTTTTTTTACTTATTTATTTTTATTTATTCATTTACTTTTACTTATATATTTATATTTATTTATTTATTTATTTTTATTCATTTATTTATGTATTGCAAGGTTCATATGTAAAATTAACAAAAAACACCAGCTTTGCATCCCCAAAATTAATAGAACTGTACTAACAAAGGTCAGTTAGGTCGAAAATTTTGAAAGTTCTATTTTTTGAGGCTGGACTTTTTTTTCAGTTTTTCTTTTACACCCTAGGTTTAGAATGTGCCACCTTCACCATGCAAGGGTCCCGGCTGAATTGGACTCCTGGGTCCCACAAACAAACCCAAAAAAGGACCCCTTACCAAAGATTTCCTCCGGAATCGCCGGAGGTGGCCATCATTACATGAATGACTATGCTCTAGTTTGAGAAAATGATACAGTCTCCGTATTGGCGCCAAAATCCTCACCGAAGACTCCCTGAAGACTCCTTGAAGACTCTTTCTTCAGCACTATAACAAGGGTCCTGGCTGAATTGGACCCCTGGGCCCCACAAACAAACCCAAAAAAGGACCCCTTACCAAAGATTTCCTCCGGAATCGCCGTAGGTGGCCATCTTTACATGAATGACTACGCTCTAGTATGGAAAAATGATACAGTCTTCGTATTGGCGCCAAAATCCTCACCGAATACTCCCTGAAGACTCCTTGAAGACTCTTTCTTCAGCAGAATAACAAGGGTCACGGCGGAACTGGACCCCTGGGCCCCACAAACAAACCCAAAAAAGGACCCCTTACCAAAGATTTCCTCCGGAATCGCCGGAGGTGGACATCATTTCATGAATGACTAAGCTATAGTTTGAGAAAATGATACAGTCTTCGTATTGGCGCTAAAATCCTCACCCAAGACTCCCTGAAGACTCCTTGAAGACTCTTTCTTCAGCAGTATAACAAGGGTCCCGTCTGAATTGGACCCCTGGGCGCCACAAACAAACCCAAAAAAGGACCCTTTACCAAAGATTTCCCCCGGAATCGCCGGAGGTGGCCATCATTGCATGAATGACTATCCTCTAGGTTGAGAAAGTGATCCAGTCTTCGTATTGTCGCCAAAATCCTTACCCAAGACTCCCTGAAGACTCATTGAAGACTCTTTCTTCAGCAGTATAACAGGTGTTATTTTTCAATTTCAAGGGTAATTTCTACTATTAATAGCTGGTAGCCTTCCATCATTGGCACTCTGTTGTGGTATTCCATGTGTCATTTTTTAGTTTCAAGGTTCCTGTAGCCTTGTAGGTAATGCAGGTGTCATTTTGAAATTGCAAGGTTCATATTTAAAATTAACAAAAAACACCAACTTTGAGGTCCCACAGCCGAGAGGGAACCCTACCACGGACATGAGGCTCCAATTAGAGCACCTTTATTTTGGTCCGTTCTATTAAAAAATTCATACAAAACATCAATACGTTCAGGCCTTGCTGAGTTTTGGATGCCTGAATTTTTATTGTATAAATTAAAAAGGGAAGCCTCGCCACTGAGATGAGGCTCCAAATACACCCCCAGTATTTTGGTCCGTTCTAATAAAAAATTTAAACCGCACATCAATACGTCGCCGCCTTCTTGAGTTATGGACGCCTGAATTTCTATTATAAAAATTAAGAAAGCGACTTTGAGGCCCCATACCTAAGAGGGGAACCCTGCCACGGGCATGAGATTTCTAATGAACCCCCAGAATATTGGTCCGTTCTATTAAAAAATTCAAACCGCAAATCAATACGTCGAGTCCTTGTTGAGTTATGGATGCCTGAATTTTTATTGTAAAAATTAAAAAGACGTCTTTGAGGCCCCATAGCTAAGAGGGGAAGCCTGCCACGGACATGAGGCTCCAAATGCACCCCCACTATTTTGGTCCGCTCTATTAAAAAATTCAAACTGCATATCAATACGTCGTCGCCTTCTTGAGTTATAGAAACCTGAATTTCTATTATA
>JANJGK010001099.1:25000-32500 GCA_039081455.1 Macrobrachium rosenbergii | reverse complement strand
ATTTATCTTTTTAATTTATTTATTTATTTTTATTTCTCTATTTTTTTATTTATTTTTATATATTTATTTTTTTATTTATTTCTTGGTTTTCATTTATTTATTTATTTTTTTTTTTATTTTTTATATATCTATTTTTTATTTATTTATTTTTATCTTTTTGTTTTTATTTTTATTAATTAATTAATAAATTAATTTATTTATTCATTTATTTTCATTTTTCCATTTATTTATTTAACTCTATTTTTTTTTTCATTTATTTATTTATTTCTATTTTGTTTTTTATTTTTTTTATTAATATTTTAATTTTTAATTTTTATTTGTTTATTAATCTTTTTATTTATTTTTATTTATTTATTTATTTATTATTTTTATTTAGCTATTATTATTTATTTTTTATTCTTATTTATTTATTTATATTTTTATGTATTTATTTATTTTTATTTATTTTCATTTATTTTTTTATTTATCTTTATTCATTTATTTTTATTTCATTTTTTTTTGTATTTTTTTATTTATTTTAATTTTTTTATTTATTTTTATTTATTGATTTTTTTCATTTATTTAATTTCATTTATTTTATATTTACTTCTTTTATTTATCTTTTTGTTTATTTATTTTTATTTATGTATTTATTTTCATTTCTTTATTTATTTTTAATAATTTTATTTATTTATTTTTTTATATATTTTTATTAATTTTTTAAAATTTATTTTTATTTGTTTTAATTTATTCTCATTTATTTTTTTATTTATTTCTATTTCCTATATTTGTTTATTTATTTACTTTTTTATTTATTTATTTATTATTATTTTTTATTTATTTTTATTTATTGATTTATTTTCATTTATCTATTTATTTTTATTTATTTTTATTAATTTTTTTATTTTTTTATTTTTATTTATTTATTTATCTATTTTTATTTGTTTATTTATTTTTATTTATTTATTTTTTTATTTATTAATTTTTATTTATTTTTTTCATTTATTTTCATTAATTTATTTATTTATTAATTTTTATTTATTTTTATTTAATTTAATTTTATTTATTTATTTACCTTTATTTATTTGTTTTTCTATATATTTTTATATACTTATATTTATTGATTTACTTTTTTGTTTAAAAATTTTTATATATTTTTTTATTTATTTTTATTAACTTCTTTTATTTTTTATTTTTATTTAAATATTTATTTTTCTTATTTATTTATTTATTTTCATAATTTCTATTTATTTATTTATGTTTATTTATTTATATATTTACTTGTTTTTATTTATTTATTTATTTTCGTTTATTTATTTATTTTTCTACTTATTTAATTTTATTCATTTTTTATTTTTATTTATTTATTTATTTTTAATTATTTATTTTTTTTTATTTATATTTACTTATTAAGTTTTTTATTTATTTAGTTATTTATTTTTATTTATTTTTTTTATTAATTTTCTTTTTTTTATTATATTTTTTTTATTTTTATTTATTTATTTTTATTTATCTTTTATTTTTATTTATTTTCATTAATTTTTTATTTATTTGTTTTATTTTATTTTTATTGATTTATTTTCTATTTATTTATATTTAATTTTATTTATTTTTTCTTTTTATTTATGTTTATTTATTTATTTATTTTATTTAATTATTTCCGTTTAATTTGGTTTATTTACTTATTTTTATTTATTTATTTTAATTTACTTTTATTTAATTATTCATTTATTTATTTTATTTAATTATTTATTTTTATTTATTAATTTATTTTTATTTATTTTTATTTTTCTATTTTTTATTTACCTATTATCATTTAAATTTTATTTATTTTTTTATTAATTTATTTCTTATTATTTATTCATTCATTTATTATTATTTATTTATTCCTTCATATTTATTTATTTTTAGTTTTTATTTATTTATTTTTATTTATTAATTTATTTATTTATTTTTATTTATTCATATATATATTTATTTATTTTATTCATTTATTTATTTTTATTTAATTATTTATTTATTTCCATTTATTTTTATTCATTTATTAAATTATATATTTCAATTAATTATTTTTATTAATAATTTTTATTAATTTATTTCTTAATATTTATTACTTTATTTTTATTTATTTATTTCCATTTATTTTTATTTATTTATTTTTTATCTACTTTTATTTATTCACTTATTGACTTTTATTTATTTATTAATTTTTATTTATCTATTTATTTCTATTTACTTTTATTTACTTATTTATTTATTTTCATTTATTTTTTATTTTTTTTACTTAATCTTTTTTTCTTTCATTTTTATTTATTTATTTTTTTTAGCCTTTTATTTACTTTTTTTTATTAATTTATTTATTTTTATTTATTTTTATTTCTATTTAATTATTTATTTATTTTCATTCATTTTTATTCATTTATTTTTATTTATTTACATATTTTTATTTTTATTATTTTTATTTATTTATTCATTTATATAATTTTATTTATTTTTATTTAATTATTATTTTTTATTTATTTATTTTATTTTACTTATTTTCATTTATTTTTTTATTTATTCTTTTATTTATTTTTAAATATTGATTATTTTTATATAATTATTTATTTTTATTTATTTATTTATTTACTATTTATTATTGATTTATTTTTATTTATTTATTTATTTATTTTTATGTTTATTATTTTATGTATTCCATTTCATTCATTTATTTATTTTTTTTATTTATATTATTTTTATTTATTTAATTTTTTTATTTATTTATTTTTATTTGTTTATTTATTCATTTTTATTTCTCTATTTATTTTTATTAACTTATTTATTTTTACATTTTTACTAAATTATTTTCGATTATTTTTATAAATTTATTTTTCTTTATTTATTATTTTTATTTATTTATTTATTTTCATTTATTTCATTTAATTATTTAATTAATTTTATTTATTTACTTTTATTTATTTTTCATTTTTATATATTTATTGTTTTATTATTTTAATTTATTTTTTCATTTAGTTTTATTTATTTTTATTTATTAATTTTCATTTATTTATTTATCTCTTTCTATTTATTTATTTATTTATTTATTTATTTTTATTTATTTATTTATTTTTATTTATTTATTTGTATTTATATTTATTTATTGATTATTTTTATTTATTTTTTCTATTTATTTTTTCTATTCATTTTTAATTTTTTAATTTATTTTTATTTATTTTTATTTATTTTTTTTATTAATTACTTTTATGTATTTATTTTTTATTTATTGATTTATTTTTTATTAATTCATTTTCATTCATTTATTTTTATTCATATTTCATTATTTATTTCTTTATTTTTCATTATTTTTATCTAATTACTCATTTTTATTTATTTATTTTTATTTTTTTATTTATTTATTCATTTTTGTTTATTTATTTATTTTTATTTATTTATTTAATTTTATTTATTTGAATACTTTTTTTTATTTATATTAATTATTTAATTTTATTTATTTATTTATTTAATTTTATTTGTTTTATTTATTTTTTGTTTATTATTTTTATTTATTTATTTATTTTTATTAATTAATTAATTTTTTTTATTTATTTATTTTTATTTATTTTTACTTATTTATTTATTTATTTATTTTTATTTATTAGTTTTTATTTATACTTATTTATTTGTTTAATTATTTATTTTTATTTATTAATTTATTTTTATTTATTTTTATATATTTATTTATTTTTATTTGTTTATTTTCATTTATTTTTATTTATTTATTTTTATTTATTTATTTTGTATCTATTCATTTATATTTATTTATTTATATTTATTTATTTATTTTCATTCATTTTTATTTATTTATTTATTTATTTGTATTTATTTATTTTTTGCTTGTTTATCTTTATTTATTGAATTATTTATTTCGATTTATATATTTATTTTCAATTGTTTATTCAATTAAATTCATTTATTTATTTTTATTAATTTATTTATTTATTTTCCTTTTTTATTTATTTTTATTTATTTATTAATTTATATATTTATTTTTATTTTATTTATTTTTATTTATCTTTATTTACTTGTACATTTTTATTTAATTATTTATTTTTATTTAATTATTTTCTTTTATTTTTATTTATTTATTTATTTTTAATTTTTGATTTATTTTTATTTATTCAATTATTTTTCTATTTATTTATTTATTTATTTATTTTTATTTATTTATTTTAATTTATTTTTATTTATTTATTTGTTTTTATTTATTTGTTTATTCATTTTTATTAATATGTTTGTTTTTTTATTTATTTAATTTTATTAATATTTTTATTTATTTATTTTTATTTATTTATTGATTTTTATTTACTTATTTATTTTTATATTTTTATTCTTCTATTTTCAATTATTTTTATTCATTTATTTTTGTTTATTTATATATTTTTGTTTATTTATTTATTTTTCTTTATTTATCCTTATTATTTTATTTATTTTTATTTATTTATTTTCATTTATTTTTAATTATTTTTTTATTTATATATTTTAATTTCTTTATTTTGTAATTTTTTATTTATTTATTTATTTATATTTCTTTATTTATTTTCGCATATTATTATTTAATTATTTTTATTTATTTTTATTTGTTAATTTTTATTTATTTATGTATTTATTTTTATTTATTTATATATTTATTTTTATTTATTTATTTATTTTCATTTATATATTCATTTTTGTCTATTTATGTATTTATTATTTATTTATTTTCAGTTATTTATTTTTTTTATTTATTTATTTTCATTAATTTTTATTTTGTTTATTTATTTATTTATTTTTATTTATAAATTTTATTTATTATTTTTATGTTTTTATTTATTTATTTATTTTTATCTAATAATTTATTTTTATTTATTTTTATTTATTATTTTTTAAATTATTTTTGTTTATTTATATATTTTCATATATTTTTTATTTAGTTGTTTTATTTATTTATTTTCATTAGTTTTCATTTATTTTTTATTTAGTTGTTTTATTTATTTATTTTCATTAGTTTTCATTTATATATTTATTTTTATTTATTTATTTATTTTTATTATTTGTTTATTTCTATTTATTTAACTATTTTTATTTATTTATTTTTATTTATATATTTATTTTTATTTATTTATTTTTTTTATTTTTTATTTATTTATCTTCATTTATTTTGATTTATTTATTTATTTATTTTCATTGTTTATATATATATATATATATATATATATATATATATATATATATATATATATATATATATATATATATATATATATATTTATTTTTATTTAATTAATTATTTTCATTTCTTTATTTATTTTTTGTAAGTTATTTTTATTTATTTAATTCTATTTTTTTTTATTTTTTTATAAAAAAGAAATACATAAATAAAGAAATTAATAAATGAAATTAAATAAATAAATGAAAATAAAATATAAAAAAATAAAAATAAAAAGATAAAAATAAATAGATAAATAAAAATAATAAAAAATAAAAACAAATAAATGTACGTACATAAATAAAAAATAAATAAATAAAAATAAATGAAAAAAATAAAAGTAGCTAAATAAATATATGAAAAAAAATAAAAATTAATAAATGAATAAATAAAAATAAATAAATAAATAAATATAATTAAATAAATGAATAAGAATAAATAAAAATTGATAAATAAATAAACATAAATAAATAAACTACAAAAAATAAATAAATAAAAATAAATAAATAAAAATAAATAAATAAATAAAAATAAATGAAAGTAAATGAATTAAAGTAAATAATTAAATAAAACAAATAAATAAATAAAAAAAGAAATAAATAAATAAAAATAAATAAATAGATAAATAAAAAAAAATAAATAAATTAATAAAAAAATAGAATTAAGTAATAAATAATAATAAAAGAAAATAAACAAATAAAAATAAATAAAAATAAATAAATAAAAATAAATAAATAAAAATAAATAAATAAAAAAAATAATAAATAAAAAATTAAAGTAAATGAGTAAAAATAAATAAATATAAAAAATAAAAAAAATAAATAAAATAAAAATGAATAAATATATAAAAATAAATAAATAAAAATAAAAAAAAAATTAAAATCAATGAAAATAAATAAAAATAGATAAATAAAAAATAAATAAATCAATAAAATAAATAAATAATTAAAAAAAATTATAATAAATAAAAAATTAATAAAAGTATATAAACTAAATAAAAATAAAAAAATAAAAAAAATAAATGAAATTAAGTAAAAAAAAAATAAATAAAAATATATATGTTAATGAAAACAAATAAATAAATAAAAATAGAAAAATAAATCAAAATAAATAAAGAAAAAAATAAAAAAAATAAATAAAATAAAAAATAAAAAAATAAATAAATCTATCAAAATAAATAAATAAAAAAAAATAAATAAAATAAATAAAAAATAAATGAAAATAAATAAATAAAAATATATAAATTGATCGATAAAAATAAATAAATACAAATGACTAAATAAATGAAAATAAACAAATAAATAAATAAAAAATATAAATGAAAAGGAATAAAGATAAATAGATAAAAATAAATAACTTAATAACTAAAATAAATAAAAATAAATAAAAAATTTAAAATAAATATATAAAAATAAATAAATAATTAAAAATAAATAAATAAATAGATAAATAAATAAAAATAATTAATAAAAAATAATAAACAAATGAAAATAAAAAAAAAATAAATGAATGAATATAAAAAATAAATTAACAAATAAAAATAAATAAAAATAAATATGTATATATAAATAAATAAATAAATATAAATAAATAAAATAAATTAAAATAGATAAATAAAAATAAATAAAATAAATTAAAATATTTAAATAAAAATAAATAAATAAATAAAAATAAACAAATAAATAAAATAAATAAATTAATAAATAATAATAAATAAATAACTAAAAATAAATAAATAAATAAATATATAAATAAATAAATGAAAATAAATGAAAATAATTAAATAAAAATAAAAATAAAAAAAATAATTATAAATAAATAAAAATAAATATAAATAAATAAATAAATAAAAATTAAATAAATAAACAAATTAATAAAAATAATTAAATAAAAATAATTAATAAAAATAAATTTAAAAAATTAATAAAAATCAATAATAAATAAATAATTAAAAATAAATAAATAAACAAATAAATAAATAAAAATTAATAAATTAAAAAATAAATGAAAGTAAATTAATAAAAATAAATAAATAAATAAATAAAAATGAATAAATAAATAAAAAATAAAGAAAGATAAATAATTGAATAGAAAGAATTTTTATTTATTTATTTATTTTTATTAATTTATTTTAATTTATTTTTATTTATTTATTATTTTTATTTATTTATTTTTATTTATTTATTTATTTATTTGTATTTATTAATTTTCATTTATCTATTTATATTTTTTATTTATTTTTTAATTCCTATTTATTTTTTTAATTTTAATTATATGTTTTTTTTTGTTTATTTAAT
>JANJGK010001099.1:20000-22500 GCA_039081455.1 Macrobrachium rosenbergii | reverse complement strand
TTATTTTTATTTATTTATTTTTATTTATTTATATATTATTTTTATTTATTTGTATATTTATTTTTATTTATTTATTTATTTATTTATTTTTATTTATATATTTATTTTCATCTATTTATTTATTTATTATTTATTTATTTTCATTTATTTATTTACTAATTTTCATTAATTTTTATTTGTTTATTTATTTATCTATTTTTATTTATAAAATTTATTTATATTTTTATGTTTTATTTATTTATTTATTTATTTTTATTTAATAATTTATTTTTATTTATTTATTTATCTTTATTTATTAATTTTTTAATTATTTTTATATGTTTATTTATTTATTTTCATTTATTTTTTTTATTTAGTTGTGTATATTAATTTATTTTCTATAGTTTTCATTTATATATTTATTTTTTATTTATTTATTTATTTTTATTATTTGTTTATTTTTATTTATTTATTTATTTATTTTTATTTATTTATTTTTATTTATATTTATTTTTATTTATTTATTATTTATTTTTTATCTTTTTATTTCATTTATGAATTTATTTATTTTTATTATTTCATTTATTTTTATTTATTTTTTCTTTTTATGTTTTCTTTATTTTTATTTATTCATCTTCATTTATTAATCTTTTTTTATTTATTTATCTTCATTTATTCTTATTTATTTATTTTCATTATTATTATTTATTTATCTATTTATTTATTTATTTTTATTTAATTAATTATTTTCCATTATTTATTTATTTTTTGTAAGTTATTTTTATTTATTTAAATTTATTTTTTTCATTTTTTATAAAAAAGAAATACTTAAATAAAAAAATTAATAAATGAAATTAAATAAATAAATGAAAATAAAATATAAATAAATAAATAAATTAAAATAAATAGCAATAAATAAAAAATAAAAATAAATAGATAAATAAAAATAAATAAATAAAAATAAATGAAAAAAATAAAAGTAGATAAATAAATAAATGAAAATAAAAAATAATAAAAAATAAATAAATGAATAAATAAAAATAAATAAATAAAAATAAATAAATGAATAAAAATAAATAAAAATTGATAAATAAAAAAAACAAAAAATTAAAAATAAAATTAAATAAATAAAAATAAATAAATAAATAAAAATAAATTAAAATAAATGAATTAAAGTAAATAATTAAATAAAAACAAATAAATAAATAAATAAAAAATAAAAATAAATAAATAAAAAAAATAAATATATAGATAAATAAAAAAAAATAAATAAATGAAAAAATTAATAAAAAGAAAAAATAGCATTAATTGATAAATAAAAATAAAAGAAAATAAACAAATAAAAATAAATAAAAATAAATAAATAAATATAAATAAATAAATAAACATAAATAAATAAATAAGTGAATATAAATAAAAATAAATAAATAAAAAAATAATAAATGAAAAATTAAATTAAATGAATAAAATAAATAAATATAAAAAATTCAAAAATAAAAAGAAATAAAATAAATAAAAATAAATATATAAAAATAAATAAATGAAAATAAAAAGAAAAAAATTAATGAAAAAAATAAAAATAGACGAATAAAAAATTAAAGAAATAAATAAAATAAATAAATTATTAAAAAAATTATTATAAATAAAAAAGTAAATAAAAGTAAATAAACTAAATAAAAATAAAAAAATAAAAGATAAATGAAAATAAGTAAAAGAATAAATAAATAAAAAATAAATATATCAATGAAAATAAATAAGTAAAAAAATTAGAAAAATAAATCAAGATAAATAAATAAAAAAAAATAAACAAATAAAATAAATAAATAAAAAAATAAATCAATCAATCAAAATAAATAAATAAAAAACATAAATAAATAAAATAAATCAAAATAAATGAATATAAATAAATAAAAATATATAAATTGATAGATAAAAATAAATAAATAAAAATAAATAAGTATGTAAATAAAAAATTAAAAAATAAATAAATACAAACGAACAAATAAATTAAAATCAATAAATAAATAAAAAATATAAATGAAAAGAAATAAAGATAAATAAATAAAAAATAAATAATTTAATAACTAAAAACAAATACAAATAAATAAAAAATAAAAAATAAATAAGTAAATAAAAATAAATGAATAATTGAAAATAAATAAATAAATAGATACATAAATAAAAATAAATACGTTTATAAAATAATTAAATAAATATAAATAAATAAATAAATAAAATAAATAAAAATAAATAAATAAATTAAAATAAAAAAATAAATAAAATAAATAAATTAATAAATAATAATAAATAAATAACTAAAAATAAATAAATAAATAAATATATAAATAAATAAATGAAAAAAATGAAAATAATTAAATAAAAATAAAAAATAAATAAAAATAAATAGAAATAAATAAATAAATAAAAATAAATAAATAGATAAATTAATAAAAATAAAGTAAAAATTAATTAATAAAAATAGATAAATAAATAAAAATTAATAAATAAACAATAATAAATA
>JANJGK010001099.1:0-12500 GCA_039081455.1 Macrobrachium rosenbergii | reverse complement strand
ATTTAATTATTTTTATATTTATTTATTTATTTTTATTTATTTATTTAATTTATTTTTATTTATTTATTTATTTTTATATATTTATTTATTTATTTTTATTAATATGTTTGTTTTTATTTATTTATTTAATTTTATTCATTTATTTATTTATTTATTTATTGATTTTTATTTACTTTTTAATTTAATTTTTTTTTCTTTTTTCAATTATTTTTATTTATTTATTTTTGTTTATTTATTTATTTTTTGTTTATTTATTTATTTTGATTTATTTATTTATTTATTTGTATTTATTTATTCATTTTTATTTATTTATTTTTATTTATTTATTTTCAATTTTTTTTATTTTATTTATTTATTATTATTTATTTATTTATTTATTTTTATTTGCTTATTTATCTTTATTTATTTTTATTCATAGACGAAGGGTAGACTTAAATCCTTGCAGATCGTTGAAACAGAAGGTTATTTACCCTTAAGTTAAAAGGGCTTGACATTTCTGCAATATTATGCTTCAGTATTTTAAGAAAAGTATTTTCCCATCAGAGAACGAGGCGTAGAGGGGCGACTGAACCACCTTATCTCGTCAACGGCATGGGAAAGTAAGAGTAAATGGAATGAATAGAAGGGGGAGAGCACCAATATAATAAGATATACCCATCTCTTGTATCAGGAAATATCGTACAGAACACAGAAGCACGAGTGAACTTTCGTCTTATCACTGGAAGGAGCCACTTGAGAGCCATCGAACTGAAACTGTGGAGTTTAAACTCCTTTGAAAAATACGATATTTTTTTTAGAAAAGCAGTTCTGATTATTTCTAAATTCAGAGTTTTGATGTTTTTTCATTTTTATATAGATTTCATGATTGATATCTATAACTCCATTTAATAGTTTGTATGAAATTTGTTATATTATGAGCGCATATCATAAGTGTATGTGCGTTATAGCGTTCATCAAGATTTTAAATTACTTATCAACTTGGTTTTCATGACATCAGATAATTTCCAACTCGGTCAACCAATTACTGTGAGTGAAATGCAGACAGAGACTCAAACCCGTAAGACTTATACTGACGATTCGAAATAACATGAAAACAGAACAAGCAGAAGAAAGGGTGATACAAAAAGTAAAAAAGGGACTGAGAGATTTATGATTTTAAGAAATGATATAAGAGCAAAGCGATTTACGCGCACTATTCTTAGAAATTGTTTTCGTACCGTTTAGCAGTAATGGATTGGGAAAGATTATAGTTGATTATTTCTTTAGTCCTCCCGACATGACCCTGTTCCTTAGGGAATGGGCATTTTTAATCCATATCTTGTTTTTTATATACAAAAAGATACGTCATTCATAATACATTCCTTGGTAAATGAGTATTTGCTTTGCGCTTAAATATTCAGCATTTCATAATCTTACCCTGTACGATAAACAGACACTATGCTACACTGAGATTTTCATGTTGAGAATGTTGAGAAAGCTAACATAAAACTTACGTCACCTTTCTACACGTCACAGGCTTTGTCTGAATATAATCCATGGAACATTAGACGTAGCAGCATTTTTCCTCGTTACGACAAGAAACAAATTAGTATTGATAGACGACATCAAGTTATTGCCAAACCACGTTTCTTCTATTTAGGGAATCATCAATGCCAAAAATAGAGATTATATGAAACACTCAAGTTATTTTATGCGCTCTTTCTTAGGAACCCGAAGTGGGAAGGCAAAACGACGATATTGAGAGGAAGAGGACGAAATGAAGATATCTACAGACCCAGTAGTAAAGGAGGACTTGATGAGTACAATAACATTTTGTGGTTTATTCTTAGCTCCCCCCTACAGCAGTACGTTACTAACTGCAACTCAGTTCTGCTTGCAGCCCAACTATTTGCAATTAACTGATTAAATTACGATTAAAGAACAACTTACTTTCCTTAGGAATAAGAAAAAAATCTTCGAAGTAGGATGACAAACTGCTCTTACCTGGTAGCAGCTGTCTTGCATTTTTGTACAAGGGATTTTCAATTGCTAAAGTTCATTTCATTCAATTTTGTTCGTTCCAATTTTGACGTTACGGCATTGGAATTGCGGGAAAAGTGTTGGCCTTTCATTCGCACATTTTCCAGTGCTATGTACCATGCTACTTCATGCAATTGTACAAATTGACAATAAATAAAAAATAGCGGACCATGAAATCTGCTGGAATCTCGCAAGCTCCTTTCGTAAACAAACCAGATCCTATTTCTCAGTATTTCTGAGTATTTTGAGCATTATTTCTCAGTATTTTGAGCCCAGTATCACGGGCAATTTTATCCGCTTTATTTAGTAAAGACTTTTCATTAAGAATTGGGATTTATGCTCTGTGAAACCCTGATTTGGAGAATAAGAAGATAGCAGCTTTTCAGACGTAGTGCACATTAATGTTTATATACGAAACATAGAAATTAGTTTTCAGACCAATGTTTTTAAGAGCTTGAGGTATGGATACTCTGAGTTATTTATGATGCAATACATATGATAAGATTACAGAGCAGAAATTGAAGTATCCCGATGCTGTACTAGATAATGTATTAGGAGCTGCCACAAATTCTTTATTAAAATAACAAAGGGGAAACATATGATACAAAAATCTGCTCATCCTACCATATGATAATGTTTTTTAAGATATTCCCTATTTCCTAAAAGCCTTTAGAGTCAGTGAAGCATTTAAGAACTATAATGCAATGAAAAAAGAACTTAGTAAATCAGACCATTTACAATTATGTGGCAGTTGTTAGATTCGTCAAACTTCAAGCATATATATATATATATATATATATATATATATATATATATATATATATATATATATATGTATATATGTATATATATATATATATATATATATATATATATATATATATATATATATATATATATATATATATATATATATATATATATATATATATATGATCAAAAGCAAAGGTAGGCGACGACCAGCAAGACACATCACTTGTGAGGGTGGACCGGGGAAACCAGTTAACTCTAACATATATATTTATTTCCAACGTTTCGTAATAATTTCTCTATTACATCATCAGGGATCTGTTGAATAATGAACAAATTACTCAAAAAGTTACTGTAAAAGCTTTAAAATTCATAAGAAAAATAGAAATAAAATCCACCAAATACAAGACAGCTAAAAACACAACAGAACAAAAGACCGCTAACCAACCTTAGGTGGAGAGAGCAAACGACAGAATGCTTATAGACAGAGTTAACTCAGGCACAGTTGAGTAGATGAGGTTTGGGTATTTCACTGGGGGACTAGTTGTTTGATAAACAATGACTTGAGTATAGGCAATTCGTGAAGATTTGCTGTTTGGCCTATTATGCTGAAATCAATCCTTTCACTAAGACTTGCAAATTTAAGAAGCTCTGATAATACAATATTCGGGATTGGGGAGCCTACAACCAGTAACAAAGCTTATTCCCCGAAAATATTACGAAACGTTGGAAATAAAATATGTTAGAGTTAACTGGTTTCCCTGGTCCCCCCTCACTGATATATATATATATATATATATATATATATATATATATATATATATATATATATACATATATATATATCTTTTTTTATCACATCACCGTGATTCATATACAATCAGTAAGATGCAAACGTCCTTTAATATCCAATTCGCTCTACCTCGGAAATAATGTATTTTCATATATGTTACCGAAGGGGAATTTTTTAGTTGATAATAAGTTCGTCATCCCGTGGGCTCGAACCAGCGAAGGACAAGAACTCAGGACTACAGTGGACGCAATAAACCCACGCGGCCAGCAAGTGAGGTATAAGTGGATATCGTCTCCCATATACAAATCGCCCCTCGAACTCAGGTGTTTGTATTTAGAGACGATATCCACCCACCTCTGCCATGCTAACCGTGTAGTGCGTTTGTCGCACGCAGCCATATTATGACTTTATCACATCACCGTGATTCATATACAATCAGTAAGCTACAAACGTCCTTTAATATCCAATTTGCTCTACCTGGGAAATAATATATTTTCATATATGTTACCGAAGGGGAATTTTTTAGTTGATAATATATATATATATATATATATATATATATATATATATATATATATATATATATATATATATATATATATATATATATATATATACAGTATATATATGTAGAGAGAGAGAGAGAGAGAGAGAGAGAGAGAGAGAGAGAGAGAGAGCTTATTTTCACTTATAACCACAAATACATTTATTTCAATACTACTTTACTCGTGAACAAAATTCTCTCCCTCCTGACGGCTCCTGACGGAAGAGATCACCTGACGCAAATTGAAAACTTGCATTTGATCGCATTCAGCATGAACCCCGAGGTAGCGTCGCTTTGCTATGCGCCCTTAGCTCTGTCCTTTGGCCGTAGCGAGCGTCACTGAGATATTGGTGCAGCTGAAATCCTCTGCCGCTGATGGCGCTGCCTTCCTGCGGTGAGGGCTTCTTCCAGCTGTGCTCTTTTACTCCGACAGGGAAACACACGAGCTGGGGTCTTGTGGTAACTATTTGTGTAGGGGTCTTTTATTTTATCCTGTTGTTTTCCGTAGCTTGCCGAGTACACGATTTTTTTTTTTTTTTTTTTTGCTAAAATTATTCATTTACATTCCCCATTTCAGTAGTAGTTCATGGTCTCCTTAGTCTTCATATGTATACATATATATACATATATATACATATATATATATATATATATATATATATATATATATATATATATATATATATATATATATATATATATATATATATATATATATATATATAAGGGAAAGAACAAAAGACTTGTCATTCCTGTGTTTCCATTCTGAGGGCCGCAAGATCCTGGTTGACACCATCATTACTTTCTGATGGTTGTGCGAAAGGATATGTTCAGGCCTTGTCCATCTCCCTTTTATTATTAGCTCATGTGCACGGCAAACGTCCGTATTTCCCTTCTGCCGTCTGACTCCTAATATATTTCTAAAAGATTTATTTTCAAGTCGAAAAAAATCTTTTAGGTATAGTTTCTTTGTCAATCGATGATCCGCGTTCGTATGGCGATACCGATTGTTCTTAGGCTTATTTTGATTCTCATCTCTGTGAACGTTAGATGCATTCTATTCCGGTCGTTTCATAAATTTTATGTTGCTTTTGCTGATTAAGATAGCTTCATCTGCATATTATAAGTCTGTCATTTTCCCATTGTTTCTGCAATCGAGACCTATTCGAACTCCAACTATCTTTTCCCTGATGAAATCTCAGAGAAGGGCGAACAGAACAACAAAAGTGAAATAACGTCCCCTTGTAGCACCCGCACTAATTACTGAACATGAATCTGCTTCGTGTAGGAATAATTTCAATTAACTTTACATCTCACACGGGACTGCTATAGTGATGCAATCAATACTTTCCAGTGCTTTTTCTAAATCAACGAAAGCAACAGACAAAATAACGGAATCTTATTATTCATTAACTGAAGTACTATTTTTTTTCATAACATAAATTTACAATAAATAAATATTGCAATTGTTTGTTTGTTATTAATTTTCGCGACTGGGTAGATGGTTTAATTTTTTTTTTCCTGATCACCACTTATATTTAACCTGTAATTTAAATATCTTCAGCAAAATGTATGCTATTCACGCATCACAATTAAAAATGGCATTTGAGTGAATCATTCATCAGATTTGACCTCATGGAAAAGTTTCTCGAGTCGCTTGAAATTTGACCTTTGCTGAATACAAAAGTATTCTGATCCCTTCCCCTACCGCCTGCCGACCGCCCCTTCCCTCCTCCTAAAATAAATAAATACATCAGATTCTGGTCACCTCTTAATCAAATAGACATTGACGTCAAGTCACATATACTTCACATTACTTAAAGATATATATTTTTCTGACTCTTTTTCAAACATGGCATTATAAAAAAATAAAAATAATTTAAAAACCCCCTGTTTTGTAGCTGGGAAAAAATTCTGTTAAGTGTAGTTATTCTCCCTAGTAAATCACCTCAACGGAAAGAGATTTATATTCTCTCTCTCTCTCTCTCTCTCTCTCTTCTCTCTCTCTCTCTCTCTCTCTCTCTCTCTCTCATCTCTTCTGTGTGTGTGTGTGTGTGTGTGTGTGTGTGTGTGTGTTTGTATCTCTAACCCCTGTGGTCAAGGGATGTAACCTCCTCGCGCTTTGGAACAATAAACATTTCGGTGTTTCAAATTCCTTAAGGTTTGAAACCTGTGTGACATTCTTTTGCCATATATATTATATATATATATATATATATATATATATATATATATATATATATATATATATATATATATATATATATTATATATATATGTGTGTGTGTGTGTGTGTGTGTATGTATGTATGTATACACATATATATGTGTGTGTTTGTGTGTGTGTGTGTGTGTGTGGCTTTTGTCAATGTGTACATATAGTTGAAAATGTGCGGAGATGTTCTCTGTGAGGAGTGGATGGCCGCAGGGTATGATTTCTGGCGGCCAGGGCAAGATGGACGATCGTGCAGGAGGTCCTTGTGGGAGCCTACAGGTGTATTATACATAACGTGGAATTCTTCCTCAGCAAAACAGAAAGCACGTCATACCTGATTGCCAAGTTTTCATTGATCGTTGTAATGAATAAGAAGCTCTTCTTCCTTCACTCTCAGCGCTTGTTGTGTATTTTTCTTGCAGCTTTTCCATTCCATTTCTCATTTTCTTCGAAATTATATTGTAAGTCCTTTATCAATTCCGTTGGGGGTGGTTACCCCTTTTCTTTATTCTTTGCTAATCTGTTCATTTATTTAGTAATTAAAAAAGAACCCAGTGTTTTTCTATTCCTAGTTATTTTCGCATTTTTTCAGATATTTTTTTAGGAAACCTCTAATGACCATTAAACAACCTTAATTGATTTGTTCATCTGTCGGATGACCCCAGTCTCTTCGTGCAGTCTTAATTAATGATGATTAATTGTCCGGTCTTGAACATCAGGTCGGTTATTGACAGATTCTGATTAGTTATAATCCCATATAATTCATATAGGTTACTGACAGATTTTGATTAGTTATAATCCCATACAGTACAATTCATAGCGGTCACACTCTTTGTGAAAACCCCCCCCTTTTTTTTTTTATCTAAGTTGGAGGTGATGCTTTCACCCATGTTTAATCGTGTGTTCACTAACAGTATTCTAGTATTCCAAAATTAGATGTATGGGTCGTGATGCACTTAGCGGGTTAACCATTAAAGGACCTCCTCGAGATGATTAATTTTTTGTTTTTAAGTTGCTCAGATAAACGATTTGTGTAAAAGGGATAGGTATTTCTCTAGTGTATATAACGTAATATTGATATCTTTCTCACGGTAATAGATTATGAAAATTTTCACATCATTATTTTTGCCAAGGTGACACTGAACCTCTTAAGTCAAGGTCAAACCTCGTTTGATATCTGTTGAGGGTTTGGGCACCTCTTGATTTGGTGGAAAAGTTAAGTGTACCTCAATTTTACCAGACCACTGAGCTGATTAACAGCTCTCCTAGGGCTGACCCGAAGGATTAGACTTATTTTACGTGGCTAAGAACCAATTGGTTACTTAGCAACGGGACTTACAGCTTATTGTGGAATCCGAACCACATTATAGCGAGAAATGAATTTCTACCACCAGAAATAAATTCCTCTAACTTTTCATCAGCCGGCCGCGGGAATTGAACTTGAAATAGACTCTCTCTCTCTAATGCAGGATTATGTCTAGTTGTAGGGTTAATAAAGGTGTAAAATCTAACAAATTTTTCCTTTTGAACGATACATTTCATTAACTACGAGAGAGAGAGAGAGAGAGAGAGAGAGAGAGAGAGAGAGAGAGAGAGAGAGAGAGAGGGAGAGAGAGAGAGAGAGAAAGAGTTGCCCTTACCGTCTTCAAAAGCAAAATGGAAGAAAAATGTCTGTTTCTGATAATATTTTTGTTTCCTGTGTATGTTATTCCTCCATTTAGATAATCTCTCTCTCTCTCTCTCTCTCTCTCGTCTCCTCTCTCTCTCTCTCTCTCTCTCTCTCTCTCAGATATTCCTTAACTAGGTATAAGAGGAAAAGCCGACCATACTATAATATTTAATATTGCAAGTTTTTTTATAATTCCCACCTGTATTTAATTTTATTGCCATCCCCTCTCGTAATTTCAGTTTGTATACGATCTTTTTTAGAGCAAGGAACCTACTCACTAGCCAAGAGAAAAAAATCTTCGAAGAATTATATATTGCAGGATGAAAAAACATAAAGTTGGAAATGAAAACCGGATGTCAGACATTTAATCCTCTAAGAAGAGTTTAGGGCTCCCCGTGGAGTGTGGCCAAGGGAAAAATTATCCCCAGAGGTATGTAGCCTTCAGGACCGTTCCTCGAGGAGATTCACTCACGGGCTCCTTTAATCTCGACGATTTTTCGGAACGCTCTCTCTCTCTCTCTCTAGCTTCATTATTTCTGTTTTAGCAGGTACTTACAAATATGAGAATATCTGATAAGATATATATATATATATATATATATATATATATATATATATATATATATATATATATATATATATAGATGTGTGTGTGTGTGTGTATGTTTGTGTGTGCGTGTAGGAATGTTATGGGCAAAGAGTGTCTGCATGCGGTGTATTTGAAAAGTGTAGCTCTTGACTGGCTCTTGTAATGCTAGGATCGCTATGGAGTCAGGTAAAGGAGTACAAATGAATTAGTTCGAGGCTAAACGGTAGAGATTATAAGGTTATATTAAGCCCAAACTCTTCAGTTCCTCTGCTCTCTGCCTCACCTGTTCCCTCCATCATTCAGTATCATCATCTTTTCAGGCAGGTTTCAGACATGACAGTGTTATCGCATTCGTAGCACCCCCTCTCCCTCTCCCTCCTCCTCCCCCTTCCTCTCCCTCTTTCTTTCCTCTCCCCTCCCCCTCAATCCTCAGTCCACTCACTCTCGCTACCGTAGCCTTATTGCATTGCTTTATTTTATTTATTATCATGAAGTGATTTTCTTAATACACATTGCGAGACTCAAAACCAGGTTTTAGAACTGGGGATCAACGCTTCAGAGAACCTCGGAATTGTGTCAAGGTCAAACTGAAGAAGAAGGAAGGAAGGAAGGAAGGAAGGAAGGAAGGAAGGAAGGAAGGAAGGAAGGAAGGAGGAAAGGACAGCTCAGTGGAGGAAGAACTAAGCAAACGCCGCATGACAGACAAAGGCCGAAGACTTGACTGCAGGTGAACAGAGGGTGTCTGCATAAGCATTTCGTGCTGTCTACAGTGTGCTGCGCAAGGTGCACTGTAAGTGTAACCCCCTACGAGAGATTACACTTTTATTTGATTAACTTCTCTCTTGAAAACACTTTATTTCAAAGTTGAGCACTTACAGCGTATGCTTTCATTGAGTTTAATTTGCTTCTTTAAGAAACGTAGGTAAAAATATTCAGAAAAATATCGTTAGCTAAATTCGTCTGAATACAGTATAGTGAGAAATTCCGTATTAATTATTTTTTTTGTTACGGAGTAATATAGCAAAATGAAAGTAATTTTAATGATAGAGAATGAAGGGAATCCGTACTACTATAAGTTATTTGAATAAATTAAGAAAAAATACCTGTTCAAAGAAATCTTTACATATATATGCAAAGGTCACAACGCACCAAACTTACGGCAAGCATACGTGTATTTTGCCAGAAATTAATGTCACTCCGATATAGACCAGCGGTAATTACACTAAGTTCCTCTACTGCCACCGGGTTGTAAATTCCTGAGAAGTCTGCTAGTATTGCACCAGCCTGGTTTTTTTGCCACGGCCCTAGGTTAGGTTAGGTAGATTAGATCAGGTTAGGAGAATCCAGATAATATAGGTGTGGGAAACATATTGAGATTATTTTCAAGAAAATTCTATGGTTAGTGTCTAAGATATGGCGTCCCGCTTTTTTCAGGGAAAGGTCCCGACTCGGTTACATCTGGGGAAAATGCCACCGGGTTGCTTTCCTGTGGTGTCATGGCTTTCCTCTGATCTCCAAACGCTTAGTAAATTTGCCTCTCGCTTCATAAGTGGCTCTTTGAAGAAATTAACAAAACGCTAAAGGAATCTCGACGTATTTTGCCTTGCTTCTGTAATAGACTTGCTGACTTCGGGATTCCTGGTTGGTGAATTCTTTTGGGGGTAATGTTTTATATATATATGTATATATTTATATATATATATATTATATATATATATATATATATAGTATATATATTATATATATATATATATATATATATATATATATATATATATATACGTTTATTTATTTATTTTTATAAACTCCCTTACACCTTCCATGGCACCATTGAAAACAATTAAAATTTCTCGGAACAGACCAACTGGTAAATTTTTTGCCGCAAAAGGCGTGAATAATGTACAAGTAGTGCAGAGAAGTAAAGAAAAAGCTAATAGTTAAAAACTACCTTAAAGAAATGAATGGGTAAAGCTTGCCACTTTTAGACTTTGTCAATAAACAACCAATAAGAAGCATTTGAGTGAAGCCTCAGTCAAGAAATAACTTGAGAAATTGGATATGTTCTTGTACTAACACGGCGAAAGAGTGAGCAAAACATGGAATAGTAGCGCAGAAGATAGGAATGACGAGGACAGAGAAAGCCAAAGAGAATAAAAAGGTTCAAAGAGAGAGACGCGGAAAAAAGGCAGAAGACTGGAATTGGAAAAGGTTGTGATAAAGAAGCTGACATATTGTAAGGAATCCATTTGGGGAGATGTCATGTCATGTCATGTCATGTCATACACTGTGGAGGAGAAGGACAAGGGATGAAAGACCTCTCTAACGTCCGAGCACTTGAGGAGAAAATGAGGAAAGGAGGAGAAAAAGGGAGCTGAAGAGAAGACGAAGAACATAAGCTGGAAAAATTCATTTGTGAGAAATAATAGCAAATAAAAGAGACCATTTAGAAATATCAACAAAGAGAGAGAGAGAGAGAGAGAGAAGAGAGAGAGAGAGAGAGAGAGAGAGAGAGAGAGAGAGAGAGAATATTTTACTCATCTCTTGTTGGTTCCACCTTGTCTGGTCGATGAGAAAGCCTAAAAGAGAGTAATGGCAGAGAATGCAGCCCTACCACACACCGAGCAATTAATATTTTCTCTTGGACATAGATCATAAATCTTAGGCTTAGGCTTGGGGATGACTTCCACAGTGACCCAGTAATGATCACGAACACTTAATCATATAACGACATGCTCTCAGTTCAAAGGGAAGCTGGAACTGGATCTTCGTTCACTGCAATGTACTGAGTAGGTAAAAGCTTTATGACCTTGAAAAAAATGTCAGCCTACCTTCAGCACCTGCCACAAGGTTTCACTCCTTCAGGAAGAGAGATACTTCCAGGCGATGGTGAGGTGAGGCGGGGCTGATTGATGGTAGTCCGGGTGTTACAAATTGATAGACGTTGGCCTTGCAGCGGAAACACTCCTCAAACCGATAGGTTACTTTGTTATCTCCGGTGACTACTGTACACTCAGGTGTTAAGTATTGTCAGACATGCGGACGACACCAAAATGGGTCACTGAATGCAGGTGTTGTATCAAATGAAGGTGAAGATGTAAACCGAAATTTAAATATATCTGTATATAATTGTGTAATTATATACATATATGGCACACTAAATAAGCAAACATAGCGTATGAGTACCTATAATAATCTTGATTATAATACATATTTTCTATCTAATATATATATATATAGTATATATATATATATATATATATATATATATATATATATATATATATATATATATATATATATTATATATATATATATATATATATATATATATATATATATATACATATATATATATATATATATTATATATATATATATATATATATATATATATATATATACACACACACATGTTTGTGCGTGTGTTTGCAGTTGAGTGTGCATGTATATTTCATGTGTCTATAATGTGTCTATAATCTAAGATGGGTTCTACGTTATAATGGAAAACGGTATATTTTTGTAGAATTTTCTAGCAATCCAGTGTAAAACTGTTCTTGAGTTATTGAACTATAATCCTTAGATAATGATGTCATTGTGATGTCAAGATATGGTCAGACTAAAGGTCTTTTTTATCATTTTCACCACGCTTACCACCAGACATTCTTTCCTTATTGCCCTCTGAAACAAAATACAAGGAGAAAAAAGTTCGTAGCCTGAACAGTTTTAATTAAGATTGTTCAGTGGATAATACTTCTTTGTAAAACAATGATTATTTCCTTCCACTCCAAATAGGCGTGAGGTTAATTGCATTTTCTGAGAGAGAGAGGTCATTTAATTGTAACTCATTCTTCCCAGTAAAGGATTAATTCGCCCAAGTTTCCTTCGGAGCAATCGAGTTTTCTGTACAGCCTATAATCACCGG
>JANJGK010001097.1:207500-235000 GCA_039081455.1 Macrobrachium rosenbergii | reverse complement strand
AGAGAGAGAGAGAGGCCTTGTGCCAATAAAGAAAAATCTATCAAATAATGGTCGTCCCAATTCTTATCAATTTGCGAATAGAATTACTTTTTATCGTAGTAAAATATTGCATTCACTTTCCTCACTCCAGTAGCGTATATAATTCGAAAGACATTCAAATATCATTGGAGATTTCATTTTCCCCAAGTTTTTCTCTTGCAACATAAGACTTCTTTAAGTGGATTGTTGCCATAACGCTGACGAAAGTCCATTATGTTTATTCATTTACAAATTGAAAGGGTGTCTGCAATATTTCCAAGTATCGGTGGTCAAAGTTTTAGATGAGGTTCAGTACAGAATTCCATTTCCAAAAACTGTCAATCTTAACGAAAGCTCACCATATTCATTTAGAAATTGATATTTTTCATATTACTGTAATTATTTTAATTATTACCACTGGTTAATAGTACTTGAAATTGTCACATAGATAACAGAAAAATAATCTAATTAAGGTATTTATGAAAAGGCTAGACTGTACAGTATACTCAACGCCTGCATAATAATTAAAAAATAGAGTAGTTGGTAACTTTTTTTTAGTTAATTATATGTTATTAAACTTTTATTAAAGAATAGTCGAATGGTTGTAATTATACTCTTTTGGTTATTCTTTATTATCAAAGGATTATGAAATATGTTCCAACTTTAAACAACAAAAACATGCTCACATTACAACACTACTTAGGGTACAAATCAACACTGATTATCGTAACATGTGGTAACACTGTTATCATAACATATGCCAACATAACGCTGGTTAGCATAGTGTATGGTAACGCTGGTGAGCATTGCCCATGCTAATCTTGGTTATCAGATTCTTATTAGCACAACATAAGATAAACTTTGTTGGCATAACCAATGCAAATCTAGACTATTGTAGCTGAGCTTAAACTTGGATAACATGTGTTAGCATAGTTTATGATAACTTACGTTAAAACATTTGATACTAAAACGTATGCCAAGACACTTGCGATGGTTATCATGACCTAGACAACACACAGGTTAGCATATCTTAGGCAAGCCTGGGTTAGCACAGGCTATGCTGACCTACATACGCAAAGTTAGCTAACATTTGTTAGCATAATTGAGTCTAATCGAACACTCGCTCATTGGTGGATGGGGGCGAAATCAATCTCTCTCTCTCTTCACCTTTCCCTATCTCTTCCCTATCTGTCTTTATCGCTTTTCCATATCTGTCTTTGTCTCCTCTCTCTCTCTGTCCGAGGGAAAGAGGGTTATGGCAGTCAATAAGGTATTCTGTTGGGGGTGGGGGGGTGGTAGGTTTATGTCGTAGTCCAAGGAATAACAAGCTATTACAGAACGGAGCACAAAGTGTTTAAAGCGTTGTGGAAGAAAGTTACAAAGGTCTACGCATACACACACACAAGTGTACAATCACTGACCCCCATCAGCGGCTTTTAATTTGTCATATCATTCGCCAAACGGCCTTGGTATTCACAGACACAAACACGCCTTCCGTCTCGTTGAAATGAGAACAAACAAACAAAATGAGGCACAAACTCTTATTGAAAACAATCGAAACCACTCGGTACATCTCCAGCTGTCATCTGGTGACCTTGAAATCTCGGAAGTTGGTTGGTCTGTGTAAAGCGGGTGGTGGGTTCCCCCAACCCGTAATCCCTTCTTATCACTCCCACCCCCTTCACAGACAGGGAAACTGTAGTCATTCCTGTTATATAGACACTATGCAGTGCTATAATGAAGCTGAATATAATGACATAATACTCTCGACTGTATTGCAGGGTTTTACCTGAACATCCGCCTACCCCCTTCCCCCGAAACCTTAGCTCCCATGAAAAAGCGATAATAGAAATTCAAGTAAGGATTACAAGTAAATTGTAATAATAATAATTTTAAAAAGTTCAGGCAAGTTGCTTTCGGGAGTGTGGACGGGTAAAGCTCCCCGGGTAGGCGGAAGGTACCCACACGGGAGGAGGAAGAGAGGGTTGAGGTAGTAGCTTAACTTTCCCTCCTCCTCCTGAATCTTCGTGATGTAAAAGCTACATTTAGCTCCATTTCTTACCACTAGATACTTTTTATATAATAAAAATGACCTCTACGAATAATTCTCGACTAGTACAACCTCATCGAGGTCATCCTCGCCTGGGAAGCCCTGAGCGAGGTAAACTTCGCTGGGGGAACGACCTCTAGGAGGTAATCTTCAACAAGGAAGACCTCCTCGAGGTTTTCCTCGCTCGGCAGAGCTTTGACGAGGCAATTCTCTTTGAGATAAGCTCGATTAGGTAACTATGAAAAACGTTAGTGGTGTAACAGAAGGAAACCCTTTTCCCCGATGCACCATGAATCAGTTGTTGGGAGAGGATGGGAAGTAAGATGGAAGAAAGATATAGGAAATAAAGTACAGTAAAGGACCGCAAGGGGTTGCAGCTATGGGCTGAAGGTACGCTACAAATAACCTTAAGTACTGCCTACAGTGCACTGACGGAACTAACCCCCTACGGGAAAGAGCATTGAGAGAACCACCAATTTTCCAACACCACAATGGAGAAATCTAATTGATAAATGATTATCAAGTATTTGATAGTCTTCACACGGGAGTAGTTCTTGAGGTTCTACAGACGAGGCTGTCAGAGCTGCTACTAGACACCCACTCAGAAAGATGTAGGCAGTACCAAAGTGGTTAACTTTCCATGAATCATCCCTTCTATTCATATAATTGATCAACAGTTTTACAACCATGCTCAGACACGACCGTTACCAGACAGTCCTGATTTTCTGATCGGTGTCAACAGTTTCATTACCCAGTCATCTCAAGTATGCTTTGCAATAAAAAGACGAACTTTGTCTGGCCACAATTGAGACTGAAGGTGCTTTAATACATGATATCCACCTGCACTTTCTCAACATCGTAATACATAGAATAACTTTTGACATCAGACGTAAAAAATGATGGACACCATAAAACTTCCCTTTGGTTACAGGGGTCCTGCCCCGCTAAAAAACAAGGATGAACGCCTAGACTTATGCAGCATCAAGCAAGCCTTTCTAATCAGTGGAAGTACTCATAGCCTTCCGTCTTTCTCCTTAACGATGGCTTTTTTCCCATTTGCATGGGGCAAGCACGATGTGCAGCATCAAACAAGCCTTTCTCATCAGTGGAAGTACTCATAGTCTTCTGTCTTTCTCCTTAATGATGGCTTTTTTCCCATTTGTATGGGGCAAGTACGATGCACAGCATCAAACAAGCCTTTCTCATCAGTGGAAGTACTCATAGCCTTCCTTCTTTCTCCTTAACGATGGTTTTTTTCCCATTTGTATGGGGTAAGTATGATGCGCAGCATCAAACAAGTCTTTCTCATCAGTGCAAGTACTCATAGCCTTCCATCTTTCTCCTTAACGATGGCTTTTTTCCCATTTGTATGGGGGAAGCACGATGCGCAGCATCAAACAAGCCTTTTTCATCAGTGGAAGTACTCATAGCCTTCAGTCTTTCTCCTTAACGATGGCTTTTTTCCCATTTGTATGGGGCAAGCACGATGCACAGCATCAAACAAGCCTTTCTCATCAGTGGAAGTGATCATAGCCTTCTGTCTTTCTCCTTAACGATGGCTTTTTTCCCATTTGTATGGGGCAAGCATGATGCGCAGCATCAAACAAGCCTTTTTCATCAGTGGAAGTACTCTAGCCTTCCATCTTTCTCCTTCACAATGGCTTTTTTCCCATTTGTATGGGGGAAGCACGATGCACAGCATCAAACAAGCTTTTCTCATCAGTGGAAGTACTCATAGCCTTCAGTCTTTCTCCTTAACGATGGCTTCTTTCCCATTTGTATGGGGCAAGCACGATGCACAGCATCAAACAAGCCTTTCTCATCAGTGCAAATACTCATAGCCTTCCTTCTTTCTCCTTAATGATGGTTTTTTTCCCATTTGTATGGGGGAAGCACGCTGCACAGCATCAAACAAGCCTTTCTCATCAGTGCAAGTACTCATAGCCTTCCATCTTTCTCCTTAACGATGGCTTTTTTCCCATTTGTATGGAGCAAGTACGATGCGCAGCATCAAACGCCTTTCTCATCAGTGCAAGTACTCATAGCCTTCCTTCTTTCTCCTTAACAATGGCTTTTTTCCCATTTGTATGGGGCAAGCACGATGCACAGCATCAAACAAGCCTTTCTCATCAGTGCAAGTACTCATAGCCTTCCTTCTTTCTCCTTAACAATGGTTTTTTTCCCATTTGTATGGGGCAAGCACGATGCACAGCATCAAACAAGCCTTTCTCATCAGTGCAAGTACTCATAGCCTTCCGTCTTTCTCCTCAACGATGGGCTTTTTCCCATTTGTATGGGGCAAGCACGATGCGCAGCATTAAACAAGCCTTTCTTATCAGTGGAAGTACTCATAGCCTTCCGTCTTTCTCCTTAACAATGGCTTTTTTCCCATTTGTATGGGGTAAGTACGATGCGCAGCATCAAACGCCTTTCTCATCAGTGGAAGTACTCATAGCCTTCCATCTTTCTCCTTAAGGATGGGCTTTTTCCCATTTGTATGGAGAAAGTACGATGCGCAGCATCAAACAAGCCTTTCTCATCAGTGGAAGTACTCAGCCTTCCGTCTTTCTCCTTAACGATGGCTTTTTCCCCATTTGTATGGGGTAAGTACGATGCACAGCATCAAGCAAGCCTTTCTCATGAAGTACTCATAGCCTTCCCTCTTTCTCCTTAACGATGGCTTTTTTCCCATTTGTATGGGGCAAGCACAATGCACAGCATCAAACAAGCCTTTCTCATCAGTGGAAGTACTCATAGTTTTCCTTCTTTCTCCTTAACGATGGCTTTTTTCCCATTGGTATGGGGTAAGTACGATGCACAGCATCAAACAAGCCTTTCTCATCAGTGCAAGTACTCATAGCCTTCCGTCTTTCTCCTCAACGATGGGCTTTTTCCCATTTGTATGGGGCAAGCACGATGCGCAGCATTAAACAAGCCTTTCTTATCAGTGGAAGTACTCATAGCCTTCCGTCTTTCTCCTTAACAATGGCTTTTTTCCCATTTGTATGGGGTAAGTACGATGCGCAGCATCAAACGCCTTTCTCATCAGTGGAAGTACTCATAGCCTTCCATCTTTCTCCTTAAGGATGGGCTTTTTCCCATTTGTATGGAGAAAGTACGATGCGCAGCATCAAACAAGCCTTTCTCATCAGTGGAAGTACTCAGCCTTCCGTCTTTCTCCTTAACGATGGCTTTTTCCCCATTTGTATGGGGTAAGTACGATGCACAGCATCAAGCAAGCCTTTCTCATGAAGTACTCATAGCCTTCCCTCTTTCTCCTTAACGATGGCTTTTTTCCCATTTGTATGGGGCAAGCACAATGCGCAGCATCAAACAAGCCTTTCTCATCAGTGGAAGTACTCATAGTTTTCCTTCTTTCTCCTTAACGATGGCTTTTTTCCCATTTGTATGGGGTAAGTACGATGCACAGCATCAAACAAGCCTTTCTCATCAGTGGAATTACTCAGCTTTCCATCATTCTTAACGATGGCTTTTTTCCCATTCGTATGGGGCAAGCAGATGCGCAGCATCAAACAAGCCTTTTTCATCAGTGGAAGTACTCAGCCTTCCGTCTTTCTCCTTAACAATGGCTTTTTTCCCATTTGTATGGGGCAAGCACGATGCACAGCATCAAACAAACCTTTTTCATCAGTGGAAGTACTCATAGCCTTCCATCATTCTCCTTAACAATGGTTTTTTTCCCATTTGTATGGGGTAAGTACGATGCGCAGCATCAGACAAGCCTTTTTCATCAGTGGAAGTACTCATGGCCTTGTCTTTCTCCTTTATGCTTTTTTTTCCCATTTGTATGGGGTAAGCACAATACCTTATTGAAGAACTTTGATTCGGCTTTGGGGTAGACTTTGTAGTCTCGATCGGCTGCCCAGCCTGTCACCTTTAAACCCCGGTAACGTATGTACATTCAGACTGAAAACAAAGGGCATTTCCCTGTATCGTACAAAACAACTTTCAGTTCATCATTCTTTGAAAGATTTGTCTACAAAAGCTGAATTTTTCTGCATAACCTCGCACATGCCTTTTGTTGCAACATGTATGATAATCATCCATACTTGAAGGCATTAAAGACCGGGTAATTACTTTTAAAAGTTTTCTAAATTACCACGACTGGCCCTCTGCCTCTATAATACACATATACAGTAGTGGGGATTAAATCCTGCCATTTAAAAGGTATCGTAGTTTGACACAAAGGTGAAAAAATTACCTCCACTCATATTTGAGAGCCTAATCAAACACGGCCGCAGCCCTAACTGAACAAAAGGGAAAACGTTAAACGAAAGCTTGTAGGACTGACTGAAGTATATCATTAAGAAGAGAATCTAGGGATAGCTTTGTAGATTTTAACTGAACGTGACAACTTAGTTGGGAACGTTCTCTTTATCAGTTACCTATTGTTAAACTGGTCTCTCAGTTGGCAACATTTAATACCAGGGGCCTTGCAGTTAAGAGACTACTGGGAGGTATTGTAGTGTGCCCTCAACGGGTTTTCTGTAGTGAACCTTCCATTTTCTAGGGTGCCTTTCCCACAAGCCTGTCATAACTAGCCACATTTATCTTTGTTAATAAGTGTTATTCATTTGTGACAGTTTACGTTGTACGTTAGAACATCAGTGTCAACTCTTGTAATTTCATCTTTATGTCATTGCATTCATGTCGCGTTTCACATTGAGAACTGACCTCGGGGTACCTACATTCCTATTGTATGACGTCCGGAAGACACTTTATAAGCGGCTTGCTTTCTAGATAAAATATCAGTACATATCAACCTGCTCTGTTTTTCGCACCTCTTACAGGATTTTTACTCCCACATTTAAGGTCATCTGTCCTTATTACCACAGACATCAATGCCTGACAATGCACTACTGATTATCTTTACGTTGTTTGGCATTTTTATATTACCACAGCCATTAGTTCTCCACTCTTGACAAGCTAAAACATTAGATGACAGACAAACCACAGGTTTTCCCAATAGGGCACGGTTCACCTATTGCTTCCCGACCTCTGTGCTTACCTTCTTTATTTTGGCTCTATTTCAGAGCTAGATGACTAGGGATATTAGCAAAACACAACCAAAGTATATTTTTTGAAAATATCTAGTAGCTCTCTTTGTCAGCTAGAGCTACTTTGCAGTATACCAGTTATATTCCCAGTCAGATTATCCCCCTCAATGCTAAAAAGACAGGGGGCTCAAAGTACAGTAGCTGTTTTCTAGCTGGTGCTTAGTAAGGGATACCGGGGCAAAACAATTGAAAATCCCTTCCAGCCCACAAGAGGAATCTCTTCTTCTGCTCTGCTGACAAGGTCCTCTTCATATCTACCTGGAAAACAAAAAACCTACTTTAGTATTCAATGCATGTTTGTCCAGTCAATAGTTAGCATGTTTTCTTTCTCACATTCAACCCAGGATATGAACTCATTTCAAGGTACTGCTAAACCCCTGTCTGTTGAGATGTCAAAATATGTAAATCTCTGGGCCCAATGCTTCTTCAAGATTTGCATGCTGACATTACCTTGGGAATACTGAGAGGAGAGAGACAAGTAACAAAGAAAAATATGTACAAAAATGAACAGTATCTTAATTATCTTCGTTGGCAAAAAGGACACAGCCTTTCTGGTTGCAGTGATATTAATGCTGGACCTTTCTCCTTCCAGTAGGGAGGAACTACTTTCATTCAGCTTGTAGGAGGAATGCAATGTGCATGCCTCCAGCAACTTGGTGGTTTCATGATAGATGATGGTGACTGTCAAGATAATTTGTACAATTTGAAGGGAAAGACTGGTGCATTTGCTGTGTTCATTCTGCGTGGTATATGAATACACATGTAGTGTCCTATTTGAGATCCAAGGCACAGGAAGGTCTAGGTACACTATACTCATTTATAATTACTGTATACTGATTGTGCCCTACAATGTGGGAAGTTGGCTTTACACCTGCAAAATTGGAAGTGGAAATTCCTGAACCCACACAGATAAAGATGCCAGTTCATTATAACATGTGACCAGTGGGTCTGTGCTAAATTATTATTTGATGCAATAAAAGTTCTCAACGATTGGAAGAACTATCTGAATTTGACACAAAACTTTATACTTACTGTACCTTTGCATTTTGTGTATAACAGTGCAAAGGACATTTGCTACCTTGCTAAAGGAGGAAAATAATTTTTGGTCCATTATTCATTAGGAGTGAGTCTAAACACTTAGATTCAAAGACTTTTTCTATATATTTTTCTGTGGTTTATGTAAAATAAGCACTCCAAGATAAATATTGTTAAAAAAAACCAAACCCTTTTTAAAATATTGCTTATCATTATGATACTTGGGCTGCTTTTTCTCATGATAATTAGGTTAAGGTACTCAGGTTAGGGTGGATCCGATGGCCAACAAAATTCAAATAAGAGACTGGATTAACATTTTCTATGTACTTGTGTACTCATATTCAAGTTAACAGACTAGTTAGGTAGGGTTGTGCTGTCACACACAGAAAATTGAATTAAAATATTAGGATAAGGCATGAGTTCTTTTTATACACTATTCTCCTACTACAGACTTCTGATCGCTGTAGCAGCAGCAATCTTGTTACTTACCGGAGCCTCATTGGCAGCGTCCCACAAATCCACATCATGGAGATACTGGTGTATCCACCTGAGGGATCCTGTCTCAATTATGGAGGGAGCATGTCTTCTTTCTCTGCATCTTTTCCCACTTCTGTGTGGGGTCGATGTTTCTGACAGTTCTCCTCCTCCACCTGGCTCGGTCAAACACATCGTCCTCTGACAATTTGTTTTCCCCTCAGGTCTTCTCTAAACTGCAGTCTTCTTTCCTGGGCCTTCTTTGATAGTTCTACGACTTCAGTAGTTCCTCTTATTATTTCATTTTTGATCTCTGGAAGGGAAATATATTGTCAAAATGAAGTTCACCAAATATGTTAGCAAAACAGAACAAATAATGACACCCCTAAAACCTATAGTGCAAGGCCATAAGGCTACCAGAACCAATTCTCGATTTCTGCCTAATGTCCAGTTAGGAAAGTCAGCCCCCAGGCTGTGGGGTAAAGGGCCACTGAAGGGAACCTTAAATTGGGCCACCTTAGCCGGGTAAAAAAAAAAAAGGGGGGGGGGGGGGGGGCAGATCATATATCCCCAGGGGGAAGTTCTTCCCGAGACCAAGAGTGAGAAAGAAAAGATTATGGAAAGCAAGAGAGGGAGAGAGAAAAGAATATCCTTATGGACAGCAAAAGAGAGAGAGAGAGAGAGCAGAACATATTCTTGTGCTTTCTTCTTATGGAAAGCAAGAGAGGGGGAGAAAAAAGAAAATATTCTAATGGAAAGCAAGAGACTACAAATTCCTTTGGTGTTGACACTGGTCACTACAATCAATTATCCTTAAAATGATATGTCCTTAAAACTTCCTATTTGTAGAAATGGGAACTTGGTTAAGAGGGGTTCAGCTAATAATTTCCATGGGTTTGCCATTATTATTATTATTATTATTATTATTGCAAATCTTCTTCACAATCCCGTGAATATGTTTATAAAATACAAAATCCACATTTATGTAAAGTAATGTATTTACAAATGATAAAATAAATTCCAGGAGCTTTCGAGAGCCTGCTCAGCTCCGTTCTTCAGCTAGAAATGACAGTCTTGGTTATGAGACCAAGACTGTCATTTCTAGCTGAAGAAGGGAGCTGAGCAGGCTCTCGAAAGCTCCTGGAATTTATTTTATCATTTGTAAATACATTACTTTACATAAATGTGGATTTTGTATTTTATTATTATTATTATTATTATTATTATTATTATTATTATTATTATTATTATTATTATTATTATTATTATTCAGAAGATAAACCCCTATTCATATGGAACCAGCACACATGAACCTCTGACTTGAAATTCAAGCTCCCAGAGAATATGAGGTTCATTTGAAAGACGCTACAGAAGAAAAGACCTCTGGAATGTCACATTATGAAAAGTAAGATTCAAAAATACTTCTCTAATCATAACAGACACTGCTTTCCATGCTTTACACCCAGTGTTGATCTATACTCAAATCTTTCCATTTAAAAAGGCTATGACTACCAACAAATCTAAACTGTACTTACTTAACATCTATAGTTCCTGAAACATCACCAGACATCCACACTTGGTTTCAATTCCTCAGTAGACTTGATGATCAATCAAAGTTTCTCTCCCAAAAGAATGGCCATGAAGATTCTTTCTGACGTAAAGTCGAAAAAAGGTTAAGACGGTGACAAAAATCTTCTTCTAAATCAGTTATAAGAATGTCTGCACAGCTAAACGACCCACATTGCAGAACAAGGAAGGGTTTGATAAACTTTGATCGTAACTTCTGATATATAAAGAGAGATTTATTCAATATTTACTGAAAAGCACATAAATGAAAACCAAACTTGAAAATCAAACTTAGCAGACATCACCAGAAAGGATAATAGTCACTTCAGAAGGTTGCACAAAAACCTGACGTCAGAATGTGGATATAAATGCAGACAATAATAATGGTAAATAAAAAAAAAAGTACCTACACAATTGTGGCACATTTCACATTTCTGAAAGGGAAATATTGTTTCAAAATCAAGTTCAAAACACGTATGTTAGCATAGTAGTAAAACCAATGACACCTAACCCATATACAAGGCTTTAAAAAAAACTCTCTATTTCTGCTTGAATGTCCAGTTAGGACACAGTGACCAAGTGGTAACACATATTAAAACAAAGACACTGTGGAGTTTTGAGTAAAAACTTAACCAGCTGGAAGAGATGATGTTGGATTTGTTATTATTCACAAGATGAATCCTATTCATGTGGAACAAGCCCACAGGAACCACTGGCTTGAAATTCAAGCTCCAGAAGAATGTGGTGTTCATCTGAAAGAAGTAACAGATGGTAATAGGAAATACAGACAGAAGACATCAGTTATTAAAAAAGAAAAAAATTAAGTAACAAATAATTAGTTAAATTGTAAGTACTGATTTCCCAAGAAGGGAAGTGGGGTCTATTTCACAACATTAAACTTAATTCACAAATGTATTCACAATATTGATACTGATATTTACACTTAAATGCAAAAAATTCCACAAATAGAAAAAGAAAAAATGTTCACAGCCAACACAGCCATGGTGGAAGGAATGAAACTGACAAAAAATAAAAAAAAAATAAAAAACATCAGATACAGAAAATACTCCCGTCAAGGAAAGGTATGATATTCAGTGACCTTGACTCTTCTGATGAATGGAAAATTATTTTTAATATTTATTGAAGAGCTTATAAATAAAAATTAAACTTAGCATAAATCGCCAGAGAGGTTAATGGTCACGTAAGACGGTCCACAAAAAGCTGACGTCAGAAAGTGGATATATGCAGAAAATAATAATGGTAAACAATAAAAAAAAGTATCAACACAATTATGGCACATTTCTCAAGGTTCCACAAAAACCTGACATCAGAAAGTGGATATATGCAGAAAATAATAATGGCAAACAATAAAAAAAAAAAGCATCTACACAATTGTGGCACATTTCTCAAGGTTCCACAAAAACCTGACGTCAGAAGGTGGAGATGTATGCAGAAAATAATAATGGTAAACAATAAAAAAAAGTATCTACACAATTATGGCACATTTCTCCAGGTTCCACAAAAACCTGACGTCAGAGATGTATGCAGAAAATAATAATGATAAACAATAAAAAAAAAAGTATCTACACAATTGTGGCACATTTCTCAAGGTTCCACAAAAACCTGACGTCAGAGATGTACAGTATGCAGAAAATAATGATAAACAATAAAAAAAAGTATCTACACAATTATGGCACATTTCTCAAGGTTCCACAAAAACCTGACATCAAAATGTGGAGATGTATGCAGAAAATAATAATGGTAAACAATTAAAAAAGTATCTACACAATTGTGGCACATTTCTCAAGGTTCCACAAAAACCTGACGTCAGAATGTGGATATAAATGCAGACAATAATAATGGTAAATAAAAAAAAAGTACCTACACAATTGTGGCACATTTCACATTTCTGAAAGAGAAATATTGTGTCAAAATCAAGTTCAAAACACGTATGTTAGCATAGTAGTAAAACCAATGACACCTAACCCATATACAAGGCTTTAAAAAAAACTCTCTATTTCTGCTTGAATGGCCAGTTAGGACACAGTGACCAAGTGGTAACACACATTAAAACAAAGACACTGTGGAGTTTTGAGTAAAAACTTAACCAGCTGGAAGAGATGATGTTGGATTTGTTATTATTCAGAAGATGAATCCTATTCATGTGGAACAAGCCCACAGGAACCACTGGCTTGAAATTCAAGCTCCAGAAGAATGTGGTGTTCATCTGAAAGAAGTAACACATGGTAATAGGAAATACAGATAGAAGACATCAGTTATTAAAAAAGAAAAAAATTAAGTAACAAATAATTAGTTAAACTGTAAGTACAGACTTGCCAAGAAGGGAAGTGGGGTCTATTTCACAACATTAAACCTAATTCACAAATGTATTCACATTATTGATCCTGATATTTACACTTAAATGCAAAAAATTTTCACAACTGGAAAAAGAAAAAAAGTGCACAGCCATGTTGGAAGGAATGAAACTGACAAAAAAAAAAAAAAAAAATCAGTGATACAGAAAATACTCCCCTCAAGGAAAGGTATGATATTCAGTGACCTTGACTCATCTGATGAGTGGAAAATTTTATTTTTAATATTTATTGAAGAGCTTATAAATAAAAATTAAACTTAGCATAAATCGCCAGAGAGGTTAATGGTCACGTAAGACGGTCCACAAAAAGCTGACGTCAGAATGTGGATATATGCAGAAAATAATAATGGCAAACAATAAAAAAAAAAGTATCTACACAATTGTATCACATTTCTCAAGGTTCCACAAAAACCTGACGTCAGCATGTGGAGATGTATGCAGAAAATAATAATGGTAAAAAATAAAAAAAAGTATCTACACAATTATGGCACATTTCTCAAGGTTCCACAAAACCCTGACGTCAGAATGTGGAGATGTATGCAGAAAATAACAATGGTAAAAAATAAAAAAAAAAGTACCTACACAATTATGGCACATTTCTCAAGGTTCCACAAAAACCTGACGTCAGAATGTGGAGATGTATGCAGAAAATAACAATGGTAAAAAATAAAAAAAAAGTATCTACACAATTATGGCACATTTCTCAAGGTTCCACAAAAACCTGACGTCAGAATGTGGAGATGTATGCAGAAAATAATAATGGTAAAAAATTAAAAAAAGCATCTACACAATTATGGCACATTTCTCAAGGTTCCAGAAGAACCTGACGTCAGAATGTGGAGATGTATGCAGAAAATAATAATGGTAAACAATAAAAAAAAGTATCTACACAATTATGGCACATTTCTCAAGGTTCCACAAAAACCTGACGTCAGCATGTGGAGATGTATGCAGAAAATAATAATGGTAAACAATAAAAAAAAAGTATCTACACAATTATGGCACATTTCTCAAGGTTCCACAAAAACCTGACGTCAGCATGTGGAGATGTAAGCACAAAATAATAATGGTAAACAATAAAAAAAAAGTATCTACACAATTATGGCACATTTCTCAAGGTTCCACAAAAACCTGACATCAGAATGTGGAGATGTATGCAGAAAATAATAATGGTAAGCAATAAAAAAAAGTATCTACACAATTGTGGCACATTTCTCAAGGTTCCACAAAAACCTGACGTCAGCATGTGGAGATGTATGCAGAAAATAATAATGATAAACAATAAAAAAAAGTATCTACACAATTATGGCACATTTCTCAAGGTTCCACAAAAACCTGACGTCAGAGATGTATGCAGAAAATAATAATGATAAACAATAAAAAAAAGTATCTACACAATTGTGGCACATTTCTCAAGGTTCCACAAAAACCTGACGTCAGAGATGTATGCAGAAAATAATAATGATAAACAATAAAAAAAGTATCTACACAATTATGGCACATTTCTCAAGGTTCCACAAAAACCTGACATCAAAATGTGGAGATGTATGCAGAAAATAATAATGGTAAGCAATAAAAAAAAGTATCTGCACAATTGTGGCACATTTCTCAAGGTTCCACAAAAACCTGACATCAAAATGTGGAGATGTATGCAGAAAATAATAATGGTAAACAATTAAAAAAGTATCTACACAATTGTGGCACATTTCTCAAGGTTCCACAAAAACCTGACGTCAGAATGTGGATATAAATGCAGAAAATAATAATGGTAAATAAAAAAAAAAGTACCTACACAATTGTGGCACATTTCACATTTCTGAAAGGGAAATATTGTGTCAAAATCAAGTTCAAAACACGTATGTTAGCATAGTAGTAAAACCAATGACACCTAACTCATATACAAGGCTTTAAAAAAAACTCTCTATTTCTGCTTGAATGGCCAGTTAGGACACAGTGACCAAGTGGTAACACATATTAAAACAAAGACACTGTGGAGTTTTGAGTAAAAACTTAACCAGCTGGAAGAGATGATGTTGGATTTGTTATTATTCAGAAGATGAATCCTATTCATGTGGAACAAGCCCACAGGAACCACTGGCTTGAAATTCAAGCTCCAGAAGAATGTGGTGTTCATCTGAAAGAAGTAACACATGGTAATAGGAAATACACACAGAAGACATCAGTTATTAAAAAAGAAAAAAATTAAGTAACAAATAATTAGTTAAACTGTAAGTACTGACTTGCCAAGAAGGGAAGTGGGGTCTATTTCGCAACATTAAACCTAATTCACAAATATTCACAATATTGATCCTGATATTTACACTTAAATGCAAAAAATTCCACAACTGGAAAAAGAAAAAAAGGTCACAGCCAACACAGCCATGTTGGAAGGAATGAAGCTGACAAAAAAAAAAAAACATCAGTGATACAGAAAATACTCTCCTCAAGGAAAGGTATGATATTCAGTGACCTTGACTCTTCTGATGAATGAAAAATTATTTTTAATATTTATTGAAGAGCTTATAAATAAAAATGAAACTTAGCATAAATCGCCAGAGAGGTTAATGGTCACGTAAGACGGTCCACAAAAAGCTGACGTCAGAAAGTGGATATATGCAGAAAATAATAATGGTAAACAATAAAAAAAAGTATCAACACAATTATGGCACATTTCTCAAGGTTCCACAAAAACCTGACATCAGAAAGTGGATATATGCAGAAAATAATAATGGCAAACAATAAAAAAAAAAAGCATCTACACAATTGTGGCACATTTCTCAAGGTTCCACAAAAACCTGACGTCAGAAGGTGGAGATGTATGCAGAAAATAATAATGGTAAACAATAAAAAAAGTATCTACACAATTATGGCACATTTCTCCAGGTTCCACAAAAACCTGACGTCAGAGATGTATGCAGAAAATAATAATGATAAACAATAAAAAAAAAAAGTATCTACACAATTGTGGCACATTTCTCAAGGTTCCACAAAAACCTGACATCAGAGATGTACAGTATGCAGAAAATAATAATGATAAACAATAAAAAAAAGTATCTACACAATTATGGCACATTTCTCAAGGTTCCACAAAATCCTGACATCAAAATGTGGAGATGTATGCAGAAAATAATAATGGTAAACAATTAAAAAAGTATCTACACAATTGTGGCACATTTCTCAAGGTTCCACAAAAACCTGACGTCAGAATGTACATATAAATGCAGACAATAATAATGGTAAATAAAAAAAAAGTACCTACACAATTGTGGCACATTTCACATTTCTGAAAGGGAAATATTGTGTCAAAATCAAGTTCAAAACACGTATGTTAGCATAGTAGTAAAACCAATGACACCTAACTCATATACAAGGCTTTAAAAAAACTCTATTTCTGCTTGAATGGCCGGTTAGGACACAGTGACCAAGTGGTAACACATATTAAAACAAAGACACTGTGGAGTTTTGAGTAAAAACTTAACCAGCTGGAAGAGATGATGTTGGATTTGTTATTATTCAGAAGATGAATCCTATTCATGTGGAACAAGCCCACAGGAACCACTGGCTTGAAATTCAAGCTCCAGAAGAATGTGGTGTTCATCTGAAAGAAGTAACACATGGTAATAGGAAATACAGACAGAAGACATCAGTTATTAAAAAAGAAAAAAATTAAGTAACAAATAATTAGTTAAATTGTAAGTACTGATTTCCCAAGAAGGGAAGTGGGGTCTATTTCACAACATTAAACCTAATTCACAAATGTATTCACAATATTGATACTAATATTTACACTTAAATGCAAAAAATTCCACAAATAGAAAAAGAAAAAATGTTCACAGCCAACACAGCCATGGTGGAAGGAATGAAACTGACAAAATATAAAAAAAAAAAAACATTAGATACATAAAATACTCCCGTCAAGGAAAGGTATGATATTCAGTGACCTTGACTCTTCTGATGAATGGAAAATTATTTTTAATATTTATTGAAGAGCTTATAAATAAAAATTAAACTTAGCGTAAATCGCCAGAGAGGTTAAAGGTCACGTCAGAAGGTCCACAAAAAGCTGACGTCAGAAAGTGGATATATGCAGAAAATAATAATGGTAAACAGTAAAAAAAAAAAAGTATCTACACAATTATGGCACATTTCTCAAGGTTCCACAAAAACCTGACGTCAGCATGTGGAGATGTATGCAGAAAATAATAATGGTAAGCAATAAAAAAAAGTATCTACACAATTGTGGCACATTTCTCAAGGTTCCACAAAAACCTGACGTCAGAATGTGGAGATGTATGCAGAAAATAATAATTGTAAAAAAAAAAAAAAAAAAAAAGTATCTACACAATTATGGCACATTTCTCAAGGTTCCACAAAAACCTGACGTCAAAATGTGGAGATGTACGCAGAAAATAATAATGGTAAAAAATAAAAAAAAAAGTATCTACACAACTATGGCACATTTCTCAAGGTTCCACAAAAACCTGACGTCAAAATGTGGAGATGTACGCAGAAAATAATAATGGTAAACAATAAAAAAAAAAGTATCTACACAACTATGGCACATTTCTCAAGGTTCCACAAAAACCTGACGTCAAAATGTGGAGATGTATGCAGAAAATAATAATGGTAAACAATAAAAACACGTATCTACACAACTATGGCACATTTCTCAAGGTTCCACAAAAACCTGACGTCAAAATGTGGAGATGTATGCAGAAAATAATAATGGTAAACAATAAAAAAAAAAGTATCTACACAACTATGGCACATTTCTCAAGGTTCCACAAAAACCTGACGTCAGAATGTGGAGATGTTTGCAGAAAATAATAATGGTAAACAATAAAAAAAAGTATCTACACAACTATGGCACATTTCTCAAGGTTCCACAAATACCTGACGTCAGAATGTGGAGATGTTTGCAGAAAATAATAATGGTAAGCAATAAAAAAAGTATCTACACAATTGTGGCACATTTCTCAAGGTTCCACAAAAACCTGACGTCAAAATGTGGAGATGTATGCAGAAAATAATAATGGTAAGCAATAAAAAAAAGAATCTACACAATTATGGCACATTTCTCAAGGTTCCATAGAAACCTGACGTCAAAATGTGGAGATGTTTGCAGAAAATAATAATGGTAAGCAATAAAAAAAAGAATCTACACAATTATGGCACATTTCTCAAGGTTCCATAGAAACCTGACGTCAAAATGTGGAGATGTACGCAGAAAATAATAATGGTAAAAAATAAAAAAAAAAAGTATCTACACAACTATGGCACATTTCTCATGGTTCCACAAAAACCTGACGTCAGAATGTGGAGATGTATGCAGAAAATAATAATGGTAAACAATAAAAAAAAAGTATCTACACAAGTATGGCACATTTCTCAAGGTTCCACAAAAACCTAACGTCAGAATGTGGAGATGTACGCAGAAAATAATAATGGAAAAAATAAAAAAAAAGTATCTACACAACTATGGCACATTTCTCAAGGTTCCACAAAAACCTGACGTCAGAATGTGGAGATGTATGCAGAAAATAATAATGGTAAACAATAAAAAAAGTATCTACACAATTATGGCACATTTCTCAAGGTTCCACAAAAACCTGACGTCAAAATGTGGAGATGTATGCAGAAAATAATAATGGTAAGCAATAAAAAAAAGTATCTACACAATTATGGCACATTTCTCAAGGTTCCACAAAAACCTGACGTCAGCATGTGGAGATGTATGCAGAAAATAATAATGGTAAACAATAAAAAAAGTATCTACACAATTATGGCACATTTCTCAAGGTTCCACAAAAACCTGACGTCAAAATGTGGAGATGTATGCAGAAAATAATAATGGTAAGCAATAAAAAAAAGTATCTACACAATTATGGCACATTTCTCAAGGTTCCACAAAAACCTGACGTCAAAATGTGGAGATGTATGCAGAAAATAATAATGGTAAGCAATAAAAAAAAAGTATCTACACAATTATGGCACATTTCTCAAGGTTCCACAAAAACCTGACGTCAGCATGTGGAGATGTATGCAGAAAAAAATAATGGTAAACAATAAAAAAAAGTATCTACACAATTGTGGCACATTTCTCAAGGTTCCATAGAAACCTGACGTCAAAATGTGGAGATGTACGCAGAAAATAATAATGGTAAAAAATAAAAAAAAAAGCATCTACACAACTATGGCACATTTCTCAAGGTTCCACAAAAACCTGACATCAGAATGTGGAGATGTATGCAGAAAATAATAATGGTAAGCAATAAAAAAAAGTATCTACACAATTATGGCACATTTCTCAAGGTTCCACAAAAACCTGACGTCAAAATGTGGAAATGTATGCAGAAAATAATAATGGTAAACAATAAAAAAAAGTATCTACACAATTGTAGCACATTTCTCAAGGTTCCACGAAAACCTGACGTCAAAATGTGGAGATGTATGCAGAAAATAACAATGTTAAACAATAAAAAAAAGTATCTACACAATCATGGCACATTTCTCAAGGTTCCACAAAAACCTGATGTCAGAATGTGGAGATGTATGCAGAAAATAATAATGGTAAACAATAAAAAAAAAAAGTAACTACACAATTGTGGCACATTTCTCAAGGTTCCACAAAAAGCTGACGTCAGAATGTGGATATATGCAGACAATAATAATGGTAAAAATCAAAAAAAGTATCTACACAATTGTGGCACATTTCTCAAGGTCCCACAAAAACCCGACGTCAGAATGTGGATATATATGCAGACAATAATAATTGTAAACAATCAACAAAGTATCTGCACAACTGTGGTACATTTCTCAAGGTTCCACAAAAGCTGATGTCAGAATGTGGATATATGCAGACAATAATAATTGTAATCAGTCAAAAATAGTATCTACACAGTTGTGGCACATTTCTCAAGGTTCCACAAAAAGATGACGTCAGAATGTAGATATATATAGACATTAATAATTGTAAATCAAAAAGAGTATCAACAAAATTGTGGCACATTTCACACTTCTGAAAGGAAAACATTGTGTCAAAATCAAGTTCAAAACACGTATGTTAGCACAGTAGTAAAACCAATGACACCTAACCCATATACAAAGTTTTGAAAACCTCTCTATTTCTGCATGAATGTCCACTTAAGACACAGTGACCAAGTAGTAACAGATATTAAAACAAGACACTGTGGAGTTTTGAGTAAAAACTTAACCACCTTAAAGAGGTGATGTTAGATTCATTATTCAGAAGATGAACCCTCTTCATGTGGAACAAGCCCACAGGAACCACTGCACTGGCTTGAAATTCAAGCTCCCGAAGAAATGGTGTTCATCTGAAAGTCACAGATGGTAACAGGTCAACAGAAGACGTCAGTTATTAATAAAAGGAAAAAATTAAAAAGTAACAAATAATTAAACTGTAAGGGAAGAAATGGCGCCTAATTCACAACATTACACCTAATTCACAAACGCATTTACATTACTGATACTGATAATTACACTTAAATGCAAAAAATTCCACAACTGAAAAAAAGAAAAAAAGTTCACAGCCAACACAGCCATGTTGGAAGGAATGCAACTCACAAAAAAAAAAAAAGACAAAGTGATAGAGAAACTACTCCCCTCACAGAAAGGTATGATATTCAGTGACCTATCCTCTTATGATAAATGGAAAATGATTTTAATATTTACTGAAGAGCTTATAAATAAAAATTAAACTTAGCATAAATCACCAGAGAAGTTAATAGTAACTTCAGAAGGTCCACAAAAAGGTGACATCAGAATGTGGATATATATGCAGACAATAATAATTGTAAACAATCAACAAAGTATCTGCACAACTGTGGTACATTTCTCAAGGTTCCACAAAAGCTGATGTCAGAATGTGGATATATGCAGACAATAATAATGGTAAAAATCAAAAAAAAGTATCTACACAATTGTGGCACATTTCACATTTCTGAAAGGAAAATATTGTGTCAAAATCAAGTTCAAAACACGTATGTTAGCATAGTAGTAAAACCAATGACACATAACCCATATACAAGGCTTTAAAAACCTCTCTATTTCTGCCTGAATGTCCAGTTAGGACACAATGATCAAGTGGTAACAGATATTAAAACAAAGACACTGGAGTTTTGAGTAAAAACTTAACCACCTTAAAGAGATGATTTTGGATTTGTTATTATTCAGAAGATGAATCCTATTCATGTGGAACAAGCCCACAGGAACCACTGGCTTGAAATTTAAGCTCCCGAAGAAATGGTGTTCGTCTGACAGTCACAGATGGTAAAAGGTCAACAGAAGAGGTCAGTTATTAAAAAAAAGAAGAAAGTAAAAATTAACAAATAATTAAACTGTAAGAGAAGAAGTGGTGTCTATTTCACAACATTACACCTAATTCACAAACGCATTTACATTACTGATAATGACATTTACATTTAATGCAAAAAATTCCACAACTGGAAAAAGATAGAAAGAAGTTTACATCCAACACAGCCATGTTGGAAGGAATGCAACTCACAAAAAAAAAAAAAAAAAAAAACTTATAAAGAAATTACTCCCCTCACAGAAAGGTATATGATATTCAGTGACCCAGCCTCTTCTGATAAATGGAAAATGATTTTACTATCTACTAAAAAGCTTATAAATAAAATTTAAACTTAGCATAAATCACCATAGAGGTTAATAGTCACTTCAGAAGGTCCACAAAACCCTGACGTCAGAATGGGGATATATACGCAGACAATAATAACGGTAAACAATCTAAAAAGTATCTACACAATTGTGGCACATTTCTCAAGGTTCCACAACAAGCGGACGTCAAAATGTGGATATATGTAAACAATAATAATTGTAATCAGTCAAAAATAGTATCTACACAATTGTGGCACATTTCTCAAGATTCCACAAAAAGCTGATATCAGAATGTGGATATATATAGACATTAATAATGGTAAATCAAAAAAGTATCAACACAATTGTGGCACATTTCACATTTCTGAAAGGAAAATATTGTGTCAAAATCAAGTTCAAAATGCATATGTTAGCGTAGTAGTAAAACCAATGACACCTAACCCATATACAGTTTTGAAAACCTCTCTATTTCTGCATGAATGTCCACTTAGGACACAGTGACCAAGTAGTAACAGATATTAAAACAAGACACTGTGGAGTTTTGAGTAAAAACTTTTTATAGAGGTGATGTTAGATTTATTATTCAGAAGATGAATCCTCTTCATGTGGAACAAGGCCACAGGAACCACTGGCTTGAAATTCAAGCTCTAGAAGAAATGGTGTTCATCTGAAAGTCACAGATGGTAACAGGTCAACAGAAGAGGTCAGTTATTAATAAAAGGAAAAAATTAAAAAGTAACAAATAATTAAACTGTAAGGGAAGAAATGGCGCCTAATTCACAACATTAGACCTAATTCACAAACGCATTTACATTACTGATACTGATAATTACACTTAAATGCAAAAAATTCCACAACTGAAAAAAAGAAAAAAAGTTCACAGCCAACACAGCCATGTTGGAAGGAATGCAACTCACAAAAAAAAAAAAAGACAAAGTGATAGAGAAACTACTCCCCTCACAGAAAGGTATGATATTCAGTGACCTATCCTCTTATGATAAATGGAAAATGATTTTAATATTTACTGAAGAGCTTATAAATAACAATTAAACTTAGCATAAATCACCAGAGAAGTTAATAGTCACTTCAGAAGGTCCACAAAAAGGTGACATCAGAATGTGGATATATATGCAGACAATAATAATGGTAAAAATCAAAAAAAGTATATACACAATTGCGGCACATTTCTCAAGGTTCCACAAAAAGCTGACGTCAGAATGTGGATATATATGCAGACAATAATAATTGTAAACAATCAACAAAGTATCTGCACAACTGTGGTACATTTCTCAAGGTTCCACAAAAGCTGATGTCAGAATGTGGATATATGCAGACAATAATAATGGTAAAAATCAAAAAAAAGTATCTACACAATTGTGGCACATTTCACATTTCTGAAAGGGAAATATTGTGTCAAAATCAAGTTCAAAACACGTATGTTAGCATAGTAGTAAAACCAATGACACCTAACTCATATACAAGGCTTTAAAAACCTCTCTATTTCTGCCTGAATGTCCAGTTAGGACACAATGATCAAGTGGTAACAGATATTAAAACAAAGACACTGTGGAGTTTTGAGTAAAAACTTAACCAGCTGGAAGAGATGATGTTGGATTTGTTATTATTCACAAGATGAATCCTATTCATGTGGAACAAGCCCACAGGAACCACTGGCTTGAAATTCAAGCTCTAGAAGAACTGGTGTTCGTCTGAAAGTCACAGATGGTAACAGGTCAACAGAAGAGGTCAGTTATTAAAAAAAAGAAAAAAGTAAAAAGTAACAAATAATCAAACTGTAAGGGAAGAAGTGGTGTCTGTTTCACAACATTACACCTAATTCACAAATGCATTTACATTACTGATACTGACATTTACACTTAAATGCAAAAAATTCCACAATTGGAAAAAGAAAAAAAAAAAGTTCACAGCCAACACAGCCATGTTGGAATATGATATTCAGTGACCTAGCCTCTTCTGATAAATGGAAAATGATTTTAATATTTCATAAAAAGCTTATAAATAAAGATTAAACTTAGCATAAACCACCAGAGAGGCTAATGGTTACGTATGAAGGTCCACAAAAACCAGACCTCTGAATGTGGAACCATGCAACTGACAACAAGGGTGAACAGACCAAAATATGTGCAAAAATAAAGCTTTTTAATCATGGCCTTGTTTAAACTTGGCTGGAGATAGACTGGTACGAATTACCATACCAATGGTGGACAGGCCACCCCTTCTCTCATTTCTGGAAGGCCAATGGTGGACAGGCCACCCCTTCTCTCGTTTCTGGATGGCCCAATGGTGGACAGGCCACCCCTTCTCTCATTTCTGGAAGGCCAATGGTGGACAGGCCACCCCTTCTCTCATTTCTGAAAGGCCAATGGTGGACAGGCCACCCCTTCTCTCATTTCTGGAAGGCCAATGGTGGACAGGCCACCCCTTCTCTCATTTCTGGAACGAAAATACAGTGTCAAAATCAAGTTCACCAAACAATTGTCACCACAGAGAGTTGATGTTAGATTTGTACAGGTCTACTTATACACCAAAAAAGGGGGATGTTGTCTACTTCACAGCATTAAACCTAATTCAGTTACGTATTTACAATCTAAATATTGACATTCACACCCAAATGCTTCAAACCAAAGCACAACACAGCCTCACAGGGCTGTGGGTCATCAGGAATGGGGTTTGCTGGTATTGACTTGAGAGATTCAACCCCTACCAGCAAACCTGATGTCGTCGGACAGCATAATGACTCAGGCATAGCACAGCACATCACAGCACTGCAAGCAGCAGTTCAGAGGACAAAAGAAATGCTGCTGTCCTTGATGAAATGAGCTGAGAACTTGCAGGAGTCTCCATCTTGTGTTCGCTTGTCAATCACCCATGCAGGCAATTGGCTTTGAAAAACGGAAGGAAATTCAATAAAAACTTGAAGTGAACTTTCAAATAAAAATGTCACAAAAAAGGGAATAAAGAAAAATCATTTTTTAATCAAAATAATTGAATTGAATATTACTTTTAAGGAAACACAAGACTTTAAATTAATTCTGTTTTAGCAAAGGCCAAATATACATTTCAACTAATCTCAATACTGACTTCAACAAGAAGGCAATAAAAAATAATCCTGAAAAAAGGCAATAAAAAATAATCATAAAAAAGGCAATAAAAAATAATCCTGAAAAAGGCAATAAAAATTATCCTACAACAAAAAAGGCAATAAAAAAAGTAACCCTGAAAAAAAGGCAATAAAAAATCTTGAAAAAAGGCAATAAAAAATTATCCTGAGAAAAGGCAATAAAAAATTATCCTGAGAAAAGGCAATAAAAAATTATCCTGAAAAAAGGCAATAAAAAATTATCCTGAAAAAAGGCAATAAAAAATTATCCTGAGAAAAGGCAATAAAAAATTATCCTGAAAAAAGGCAATAAAAAATTATCCTGAAAAAAGGCAATAAAAAATTATCCCGAAAAAAGGCAATAAAAAATTATCCTGAAAAAAGGCAATAAAAATTATCCTGAAAAAGGTTATAAAAATAATCCTAAAACAAAAAGGGCAATAAAAATTCTCCTGAAAAAAGGCAATAAAAATAATCCTGAAAAGAGGCAATAAAAAATCATTCTGAAAAAGGCAATAAAAAATAATCCTAAAACATTATTTACGAATATAATCATCATTAGATCTCCTGAAAATTAAGTACCAGCTTAATACAAGCTAGTTGTAAGCATAATTATACCAGCTTAACATGAGCTAGTTGTAAGCAAAATTAAGCACCAGCTTAATACAAGCTAGTTGCAAGCAAAATTAAGCACCAGCTTAATACAAGCTAGTTGTAAGCATAATTAAGTACCAGCTTAAGACAACCTAGCCTGTAGGCAAAATTAAGCACTAGCTTAATACGAGCTAGTTGCAAGTAAAATTAAGTACCAGCTATTCTTCCTCCTCCTCCAGGCCCTCTCATTCTCTCGTCTCAGGCCGTTCCTTCTCCACGCCCTGCCTGCCTTGGACGTCCGCTTCTTCGACATTCCTGCCCCTGGGTACAGGAATGCCCGGGTACAACCAAGGCCCAGGGAAAGACAAGGTCTACCGAGCTTTGTCTACCTCCTCGTTGCGTCAGCAGGTGGATTTCCGTAACGAGCAGGTACCTCTGGGGTACGTTATCGCCTACGTAGCTAACCCCCAGGAGGCAGGAGGCTGCGACTCCACCCAATTGGGTAGACCTTAGACCTTATGTCCCTCTTGGCACTGGGCAAGACTGCAGCCTGCTCAGGCTACAGGCTGCAACATCCTGCAAAAAAAGGAAGAATTAGAGAAGTGTGTAGCAACCAGTGGCTTTAGGGAAATCAAGAACTGCGAATTCCCTGATGGCAATAAAAAATATAAAAATTATCCTAAAAAGAAAAGGCAATAAAAAATAATCATGAAAAAGGCAATAAAAATAATCCTGAAAAAGTCAATAAAAATCACCCTAAAACAAAAAAGGCAATAAAAATTATCCTGACAAAAAGGTAATAAAAATTATCCTGAAAAGAAGGTAATAAAAATTATCCTGAAAAAAGGGTAATAAAAATTATCCTGAAAAAAAAAATGAAAATTATCCTGAAAAAAAGTAATAAAAATTATCCTGAAAAAAGGTAGTAAAAATTATCGTGAAAAAAATAAAAATTATCGTGAAAAAAATAAAAATTATCTTGGAAAAAAGTAATAAAATTATCCTGAAAAAGGTAATAAAAATTATCCTAAAAAAAGGCAATAAAAAATTATCCTAAAACAAAAAAGGTAATAAAATATAATCCTGAAAAAGGCAATAAAAAATCATCCTAAAACATTATTTATGAATATAATCATCATTAGGTCTCCTCAAAATTAAGTACCAGCTTAATACAAGCCAGTCATAGGCAAAATTAAGCACCAGCTTCATACAAGCTAGTTGTAAGCATAATTAAGTACCAGCTTCATACAAGCTAATTGTAAGCAAAATTAAGCACCAGCTTAATACAAGCTAGTTGTGGGCAATATTAAGCACCAGCTTAATACAAGCTAGTTGTAGGCAAAATTAAGTACCAGCTATTCTTCCTCCTCCTCCTCCAGGGCCCTTTCATTCTCTCGTTCTCCACGGTCCACTTTTTCAATGTTCCTGCCCCTGGGTACAGGAATGCCCAGGTACGACCAAGGCCAAGAGAAAGAGAAGGTCTACGGAGCTTCGTCTACCCCCTCGTTGCGTCAGCCGGTGGATTTCCGTATCTACGAAGGCATTGACGTACCCCAGAGGTACCTGCTTGGTACCTCTGGGGTACGTCAATGCCTTTGTAGATACCCCAGGAGGGAGGCTGCGACTCCACCCATTCGGGTAGACCTTAGACCTAATGTCCCTCTTGGCACTGGGCAAGACTGCTGCCTGCTCAGGCTACAGGCTACAACAACCTGCAAAAAAAAGGAAGAATTAGAGAAGTGTATAGCAACTAGTGGCTTCAGGAAATCAAGAACTACGAATTACCTGATGGAGATTTAGTTACTTCAGGATCCAGCTGCCAGGGACTCAAGGGGAGGTTCTCTCTTCTCCTGAAGTGTCCAAACTTCGTCAAAAAGGGCTTCTTGGCCTCTTCAGAATTCACGAAACTTCAGCTTCCTGAAACATGTCGGGTCATTAGATTGAATTCACCCTTCCACTGAGGGATTTCGAAAGAGGCAAAAACAGATTTAGAGGGTCAGGTCACAGTCGAGTAACTTTACACACACACAAATTGGGCTCAAGACCTTGGGTAGGCTTAGGGTACATAGCCACAACAGCTTCAATTCCTGAACAATAATAAATTAGGATACCACAGAAAACCTACAAAAGACCCAACCGTTACCTGCTTGATTCAAGTCAGCGGGGCAGCATAAGGGCTCGGGGCACAGCAGGGCGCAGCAGGGCACAGCAGGCAGCAGTAGCAGGCCAGCAGTCAAGAGCCGAGAACTTGCCACTTTCCAAAGGCACCCCCAATCAAGAGCCTCCTCATGCAAATGAAAAGAAAAATATTATTTTTCGACTTCAAAATATTATGACAGTTCCCCAACCAGAGGAATTATTCTTTTCAAAGGAAAATTGGGAACTAATCAAAAGCAAAAATCTAATCCAAATCAACTCGAATCCTGCTTGACCAGAATGCAAAACAAGATGTCAGCTAATCTTTACTTCTTAGAACAAGGGCAAAACAAAATAATCTAGAGAAAAATAATCCTGATGATTAGAGTCACAGACTTAACCTGAAATGATCAGAAT